>CM076581.1:406756759-406939915 GCA_034641835.2 Pinus albicaulis
TTGGATGATTGATTGAGTTGGTAAAAATAGATGGACCTCTATTTTTAGACTTTCAGGTGGTTTCTATTTTTAGACTACCGAGCTAAAAATAGAACAGTCAAATATTATTTACCCTTAATAATATTTGGACTCTAAACTTCAGTTTACTCTCTTGGAGCACTTCAGTTTGACCCCCGGAGGTGGGGCATGCAGCTGAAATGAGGATTTACACTATTCCCATGGGTTTGGTGAGCTAATGCATGTTTGAATTCAGTTAGAGATCAAGTGGCGGAGTTCGGTGGAGTTGATTGAGGAGTTGATGAGGTTAAGACTAGTTGAACTAGTTGTGATCAGTTTAACTGGCGATTACACTAGAGATGAGTTGGGTGAATTAAATATTATTTAATTCACTAATTATTAACTCATTATTCAACTAAAGAACTCATCAGTTAACTCAGTGCATGGACAGTTCAGTGGAAGACCAGTGGAAGAGGTAGATGGAAGGGTGAGATCGACAGCAGTTGTACATTAGTTGTGCATGAGATTTGCACAATCAGTGGGATGAGAGTGCCAGTGATGATTGCGCTGTTCAATCAAGGTGAATTCGAACTTGGTTCAGCTACATTCACACTTTGGATTGCGCAGTAGAGGCAGGCAGACTAGAGGAGGAGTTTTGAACCCGTGATCGGTTCAAACCGAGCTAGTTTTGTGTGTAGTTTTTGGAGACAGTACTGAGTACTTGTGAGGAGTATTGTATTGTGTAAAACTACATGATTCTCATCCATTATATGATACATATAGCTGGGGGTTTTCAGCTATAAGCTTTCCCCATACATGCTGCGTTCTATGTGTGTGATTTGATGTTCTGTCGCTTTGTTTTTATTCCGCATGTGACGATTAATTTGTAGAAGCAATTATGTGTTGTACAAGAAATTCGAATTGATGTATGATCGGGTTAATTGCGGCGAATAAACTTCATTATTCAGCAAACTTCTACATGGTATCAAAGCCAAGTTAATCGTCGAGATCTATTACGGTGATTGTTTATTATTTCCTCGGACAGAGTCTGCATGCGGGCCAGGTAGCCTCCGGAATATTCATCCTTCTTTGTAAGGTGAAAGATCTGGTGAATGCCCATGCAGTCAATATCTGGTTTGGAAATAATTAGCTCTCAAGTGTAGATCGGAAGCGATCAAGTTTATCAGCTCTTGGTGAAATTCGAATTTGCAGATTTGTGTTCTTGGTGCCGAGGCGAAAATGTCTTTCAACGGTTTGCGACTCGAATATGCTCTTGATGGCAGTTCAAATTATGTTGCATGGAAGGACCGCATGGAGGCTGTATTGGATGATAATGGCCTGCTGGAATTCGTGGAGAAAGATGTTCCAAAGCCTACTTCTACTGATGCTGCTGTTGTGGAAGCATGGCAAAAGAAACAGGAGAAATGTCGAAGGATCTTGTTGGAGGGCGTTAAGGATCATATTGTATCCAGCCTGCATGGAAAAGCTACTCCATATTTAATGTGGAAAGCGCTGACAGATCTGTTCCAGAGCAAGAGCGACCAGAGGAAGTTGGCGCTCAAAGATAAACTGAGAAACATCAAAATGGAGAAAGGCGACAGTATCGCCAAATACCTCACGAAGTTCACTCAATGCAGAGATGAGCTGGGAAGTGTTGGGGTGACTGTCGATGATGAGGATTTGGTGGACCTGGCTCTTCTGGGTCTTTCAAAGAGTTGGCATGCGTATCAGGATAGTGTCAATGGTCGGGAGAAGTTGCCTGGGTGGGAAAGACTGTGGTCTGATCTCATGCAAGAAGAGATAAGGAGGAACACCAGAGATGGAGCTTCATCAAAGGGAGCTGATGAAGAAAACTGCACTTTGGCTGCCAAAGCAAGAAAAGGGAAGAAGAATTCTTCTCAATCCAGTGCTAAGGGCAAGCAGAAGCAAGACATGTCCAAGGTGAAGTGCTTCCACTGTCACCAGCACGGACATTATGCCACGAATTGTCCGCAGAAGAAGAAAAACAAGAAAGCTGGCGGATCTGCATCTGGAGAGGCATTGGCCTCGCAGTTCGAGCTAGATTTCTCACTGATCGCATGCTTGGTTTCAAGTTTGATGGGATCGGTATGGTTCTTGGACAGTGGCGCATCATTCCACATGACTGGAGATCTGGAGTTGTTTTCAGATCTGGAAGACAAAGATCTGGGCATGCACATCGAGATGGGTGATGATGGTAGATACAGTGCGACTGGTATCGGTACCATATCCTTTCAGAGGGAGTCTGGTAAACCCTTTGTCTTGAAGGATGTCATGCATGTACCTGGATTGAAGAAGAACCTGATTTCTGTGGTGATGTTGGAGGATAAGGGGTATGATGTGGTCTTCAGCGAAGGAAAAGCTTTCTTGCGCAGTAAGACTACTGGAGAGACCTGGATGATAGGGGTTTGAGTCAAGAACCTATATCAGTTGCAAGTAGATGGCTGCGCAGCAATGGCATGCAAGGCGGGAGAAGTGGTGAGTCGGGATGATGAGGGCGAACTGTGGCACAGGAGATTGGGCCACCTTCACCATGGAGCCTTGAAGATACTGCAGCAGATTTCTACGGGACTTCCTAAGGGCACTCTTGAGCAGTCAGATCAGTGCAAGGGGTGTACCTTGGGGAAGTATGTGAAAGCCACCTTTCACGAGAAGGATAGTCGCGCCACGACGATCCTTGAGAGAGTTCACACAGACGTGTGTGGTCCTTTCTCAGTTGCTTCGACAACAAAGCACAAGTATTACTTGATCTTTGTTGATGATTTCTCTCGAAAGTGCTGGATCTTCTTCATGCAGAAGAAGAGTGAGACATTCGCAAAGTTCTGTGAGTTTAAAGCACTGGTCGAGAAGGAGTCGGGGAAGAAGGTGATTGCTCTAAGGAGTGATAACGGTGGTGAATTCATCTCGGCTGAATTCAAGGAGTTATGCAGCGCAGAAGGGATTCGGAGAGAGCTCATCGCACCCCATAACCCACAGCAGAACGGGGTGGCTGAGCGGAAGAACAGAACGATCGTGGGTGCTGCACGGGCGATGTTGCATGATCGGGGCCTACCCCTTCACTTGTGGGCTGAGGCATGCAATACAGCAGTGTATGTGCAGAACCGTTGTCCTCACAAGGTTCTTGGCATGAGTACACCGGAGGAGGCTTATTCTGGTAAGAGACCTGACATTTCTCATTTGAGAATTTTTGGTTCACCTGTCTACATGCATGTGACGAAGGATGCCAGAAAGAAGCTGGATTCGACTGCAGAGGTTGGCATATTTGTGGGGTACACTGATACACCTCACAACTACCGGGTGTATTTGTCAAACAGTCGCAAGACTGTTGTGCGACGGGATATCAAGTTTCAGGAGGAGAAAGCCATGCGTGTTCGCTTGAGAGGGAGCTACACTTGCATGCAGATGAGGAGCTGTTAGTTCCTAAGGAGGAGCTTCCGGATGTGGATCAGCCACAAGAGGAAGTTCAGGAGGTGGAAGAAACCACCCATGCAGCGCCAACCATCAGAGGGCGCATGCGCACTACAGAAGCTGAGCGACTGGCTCAAGATGTAGAGAAGGTTGTAGGACCACCTACAGCACAGCGCAGACAGAGACAGTCACCGGATCGGTACACTGGATACATGGCTCTTGTGAGTCAATGTGTTGTGACGGAGCCATCCTCTTTTGAGGAAGCTGTGGAGGAACCCGCATGGGTTGATGCCATGATCAAAGAATATGATTCGATCATCAGGAACAGTGCATGGGAGATTGTCCCAAGACCGGTGGGAAAATCAGTGGTGGGTTCGCGATGGATCTACAAAGTGAAGCGGGCGGCTGACGGGAGTGTGGAGAAGTAAAAGGCGAGATTTGTCGCTCGTGGCTTTTCACAGATCGAGGGGATTGATTATGAGGAGACTTTTTCACCTGTCGCAAGGTACTCTTCCATACGGACGATCCTTGCTCTCTCAGCGCAGATGGGGTGGCACATTCATCAGATGGATGTGAAGACTGCGTTCCTCAATGGAGTTATTGAGGAAGAGGTGTACATAGAGCAGCTTGAAGGTTTTGAGATCTTCAGCAGTGAGTCGCATGTGTGCCGACTCAAGAGAGCACTGTACGGGTTGAAGCAAGCACCTCGTGCTTGGTACACTCGGATAGACAGCTACTTCACCGGGCTTGGATTCTCCAAGAGTGAGGCGGATCCAAACCTGTACCAGATTGTGGTGGAGGGGAAGCTGTTGATCATCGTACTGTATGTAGATGATCTGATTTTGACTGGCGACGAGCAGTTGATACTTTCATGCAAGGAGGATCTTGCACGAGTGTTTGAGATGAAGGACCTGGGCATCCTTCATTATTTCCTGGGATTGGAGATTTGGCAGCGCAGTGGAGGACTGTTTGTTTCTCGGGGCAAGTATGCCCGGGAGATTCTGGAGAGGTTCAACATGCAAGGCTGCAAGCCTGTTGATACCCCTCTTCCTGGTGGATGGAGGAAGGGAGATGCTACTTCGGAGGAGGTAGTGGATGCCACTGTCTATCGACAGTTGGTGGGGTCGTTGATGTATCTGGTCAATACTAGACCCGATATATGCTATGCAGTTAACCAGCTTTCGCAAGCTATGGTTAAGCCTACCAAGCTCTTTTGGAAGGCTGGCAAGCATGTATTGCGTTATATCAGTGGCACAGCGGGATATGGACTTTGGTACAGATAGGAGGATGGAGTGAAGCTTTGTGGCTTCACAGATGCAGATTGAGCAGGGAGCCCAACGGACTGGAAGAGCACATCTGGAGGGATCTTCAGCATTGGGTCGACAGCAGTTTCCTGGTACAGCAGGAAGCAGAGATTCGTAGCACTCAGTTCAGCAGAGGCCGAGTACATGGCAGCAAGCTTGGCTGCATGTGAGGCGATCTGGATGAGGAAGATCCTAGTCAGCTTGTTCGGGTTGGATTTGGAGCCTACAGTGATCTACTGTGATAACCAGAGCTGCATCAAGCTCTCGGTTAATCCAGTTTTTCATGATAGTTCCAAACACATCGACATCAGGTACCATCATATCAGAGACTGTGTTCAGCGGGGGATCATGTTGTTGTCCTACATTTCGACGGAGGATCAGGATGCTGACATTCTGACGAAGGCGCTCACCAGGAGAAAATTCGAGTTTCACAGAGGCAGGATAGGGGTTGCAGATAATCCATATCTTTCTGAGAGGGAGTGTTGAAAATGCAGCAAGATGATGGAGCTTAGTGAAATGAAGTCGCCTTCACTAAGTGGGCCCGCAGGCTATTTTTGGCGCAAAGTCTATTTTTAGACTATGTCTATTTTTAGACATATGGATCATGGATCGGGAGCTGCAGTATGCTATTCTTGGATTATTGGTCGAGTTGGTAAAAATAGATGGACCTCTATTTTTAGAATTTCAGGTGGTTTCTATTTTTAGACTGCCGAGCTAAAAATAGAATAGTTAAATATTATTTACCCTTAATAATATTTAGACTCTAAACTTCAGTTTACTCTCTTGGAGCACTTCAGTTTGACCCCCGGAGGTGGGGCATGCAGCTGACATGAGGATTTACGCTATTCCCATGTGTTTGGTTGAGCTAATGCGTAATTGACTTCAGTTAGACTCATGTGGCAGAGTTTTGGTGGAGTTGATTGAGGAGTTGATGGAGTTTGTGTTCTGGTTAACTAGTTGAACTAGTTGTGATCAGTTTAACTGAAGATCACACTAGAGATGAGTTGGGTGAATTAAATATTATTTAATTCACTGATATTAACTCATTATTCAACTAAAGAACACATCATTTTAACTCAGTGCATGGACAGTTCAGTGAAGACAAGTGGAAGAGGTAGATGAAAGGGTGAGATCGACAGCAGTTGTACATAAGTTGTGCATGAGATTTGCACAATCAGTGGGATGAGAGTGCCAGTGATGATTGCGCTATTCAATCAAGGTGAATTCAAACTTTGTTCAGCTACATTCACACTTGGATTGCGCAGTAGAGGCAGGCAGACTTGAGGAGGAGTTTTGAACCCGTGATCGATTCAAACTGAGCTAGTTTTGTGTGTAGTTTTTGGAGACAGTACAGAGTACTTGTGAGGAGTATTGTATTGTGTAAAACTACATGATTATCATCCATTATATGATACATATAGCTGGGGGTTTTCAGCTATAAGCTTTCCCCATACATGCTGCGTTCTATGTGTGTGATTTGATGTTCTGTCGCTTTGTTTTTATTCCGCATGTGACGATTAATTTGTAGAAGCAATTATGTGTTGTACAAGCAATTCGAATTGATGTATGATCAGGTTAATTGCAGCTGTATTGGTTTCTTCATCTACTATAGGAAACCCAAAAGAGCTTCCCATTTCTCTTCTACCTCTTCCTCTGCCTCCTTATCCTTCTATACCTCTACCTCCTTCTCCTCTACCTCTACCCCCTCCAAATAGTGTGTGTTCTCCATTAAAAACTCCTCCTCCCCCTTCTTCTGCCATAGTTGATTCTTCTGTGGAAGTTGAAAGGTTTAAGTCCCTAGTAGGGATTCCTGAATCTTCTTCTAAGATAGGTTCAGTGGGTAAAGTGGAAGGTGTTTTTGATGGAATATCTGATCTTGAGTCCTCTGGAAGTCTAGGATCAGTAAAGGATGGAATGTGGGTTTGAGTTGGAGGTGTGTTGGCTCTTGGTCTTGGTGAAACAAGTGGTGTTCTAGGAATCAAGCTTCTTCTTCTTATGAATCTACCCCTTGAGTCTCTTTCTCTACGCATGTAATTGTTTTTGGGAGGTAAGAAACAAAACTACCTAGTTTTCACTTCCCCGGCAACGACGCCAAAATGTAGTGCTCAACTTAGTGTTCCTAAATTGAGGTCATAAATTATCAACCAGGGCTAGGAAACTGCTGAAGTGAGGTGCACTATATGTGCCTAGGTATCTGTTTCTCACTACGTTGTGTTAAGTGTTTTTCTGATGTTTTTGGTTTTATGGTTTTATGTTAAAAAAAAGGAAAAGAACCAAGTGTTGGTAAAGAGAAGTGGATGATTACACTAAAACAGAGCAAAACCTATTCTAAACTGTGTATGGTACTAAAGAACAGAAAATGCAAAGCTTGATAATGACTCATAGCAAGGAAATAAATCACAACATGAACTCAATAACTCATAACATGACCTCATCCAATTCATTCATTAGAAATATGTTGGAATAGCTTGAGAAAATGACAAGTTTAGTGCAAATGAGTTTCTCCTAAGTAAACAATCATCTTACAATATTACAAAGAATCTCATCCATGGCTAGAAGTTTATTGGAACACAGTTGGAAAAGATATATTTGTAGCACAATAAGATTTCTACTCTGAATTAACTTTTCATGCTAAAATTAATCCATTCTGCAGCTCAAGTTGTCACTACTAAGCCTCATCTGAAAGTTAGAGATTTTCTAGAGTAGTTTTTGGGAAAAAGGCTTATTTGTGAAATTGCCAAAGAATGTAGAACAAGCAAGGCCTTAAACTGATATCACTAATTCCTGTCCTTATGATGATGCATTAATAGAAAGTTAGAACAAAAGTAGTTTGTAACAATGAAGGTCGTGAAGTCTAATTTTGATAGTTAATACAACTTAAAGAACAATGGATAACACTAAACTAAAATGCAATTGATCAAACTTGAAACACAATGACCAGAACTAAACTAGAATTCCATTAAACTAACTTGAAATACAGTGAACTAGAACTGAACTAGAATGCCACTAATCTAACTTGAAAAATAGTGAACAGAGTTGAAATAGAGTTCCATTATCAAACTTGAAATATAGTGACAGAATTAAACTAGAGTGACATCTACCTCCGGAGTTCTACAACTAGACTAAAGATGCAACTAATTACTAAAATTTTTCAGCTCTGTCTCATTCGGAGTTAGTGGTATTTTGGAATAATTTATAGAACATGACTGGCTGCAACATGTTATGTAAATGAGCATGAAAGCAAAAAATTCAACAAAACACAACAAAGCTCTAAAACACCATAGCTATGTCTCATCCAGAGTTAGTGATATTTTGGAAGAGTTCATAAGATCACGACTAGTTGTAACAACTGGTGTAATTGAGCACAAAATCATAAAATTCAGAGAAATGAAAATAATTCCTAAACACTATAGCTATATATCATCCAATATTAGTGGTATTTTGGAATAGTTTGTAAGGATAAGACTGACTGTGGCATCCACTGCAAATAAGTATAAAAACACAAAGTTCAGAAAATTGATTAAACTAGAAATGAAACAAGGCTAAGTTACCTATCTAAACCATATGAACAAAGTTTCTCAGGTAGCAGGGGCCCTCTACCACCGGATTAGCACGCAAATATACTTCAAGATTGACTCAGATCTTGCAATAAAGTGATTCTTCTTTCATTAAAGGATAAATTCTTCGAAAAACAGAGTATTACGGTCTTCTGAGATCTAGCAACAAAACAAAATCTAACCCACTGTTTCTCAGTCTCCCGAGCCATACTTATAACAAAATTACATAACAGTCTTTGAGATAAAACAAGAATAAATGTCTTTCCTAACTAAAATCAAACTAGAACTCTGGTGGTGGTCTCGTACTATGATTAAGGACATTTGTACAGTCCTTGTCCTACTAGAAGTCTATCTCCTAGTTTTGGTTTCCCACATGCATAACCACCTGTAGACTCGAGCTCAAACTTCGCGGAGAGCAAAAAATGATGGGGGAGTGATGTGGAATACGACCACATGCGCTTTTCCTTGAGGTGACACCTCGAACCTGCGTAAACATGAAGATAGCTGCGGAATAGGCGACTGGCTACAGAATGACTGCGTTCTGTAGCTGAGTCTAGTAAAAAATTGCTACAATAACAAAATCATGAAAACATAGCAAGTTAGTCACTATATATATTCTTAAAGTAATCCTAATTAATCCTATTGATCATTCAAGGCTGTAATTTATGAGGGACAAAGGAAATGAAGTGAAATGTGGTGGAAAAGAAGGACATCTTTGGGGCTCAACAGGGCCAGTAAAGGAATTCTCTCTAGAGCAAATGTAACCACGATCACTCTATATCCATTAGGGGATTTTTGAGGTCTAAAATGGGCCTCCTAAGGAAAATGTACAATCAAAATTCACTTTATGAGAACCAATCACATTTTATGGGATGACATCATCCCTAATGATTGAGGTGGTATTGCTTGAGTTAAAGGTACTTGCTTGTCACATTCTCAATGGTGGATAAAAAATCATGGTTAGCCATGGTAGTGCTCTAAGTACTTTTAAAGTCAAAGTAAAGTACTCATAATAAATTTCATTTCACACTCTTTGAATAAAAACATATTATTGTCATTTCATTTTTCTTGAAAGAACAATGCATATCCATATACATTTATTATATTATATTATATTATTTTTATATAGTATATTAATTACATCTTATTATACAATTTAAATCATATAAATTTTAATTAATATCATATAATATAATTAAAAATTTATAAATTTATATATATTTTTTATTTTAAGTTATTTAAGTACAAAGGACAAATGCATTAGTTGTTCAATGATAATGACTTTTTCTTGAAAAGCTCATTCTTATTTATAGTCACATCAATACAATTTTTTTATTAATTTTATTTTGGTACAACTTTTGAATTGAATTTAACTATGGTTACATAGATTGCGGTGGAAAAAGTGAATTGAAAATTCATAAATATTATTTTATTGGTTTAGTTATTATTTTATTATTTCCTTAGGAGGCCCATTTTAGACCTCAAAATTCCCCTAATGTGAAGTTTTTCAACTTCGCGTTTTTTGCTCTAGTCAGTCGGCCTTTGACATTGGCCAAAACTGCCTTACACCAATTGAAAATGGAGCCTCTAAAGGAGTCAACGGAAGTTTGCATTTGGGATCTTGTAGCGACATGTGGAGCTACGCTCCCACAAAACCTGGTTACAGTAAATTCAACCACTTTCAGCTCACCACGAATAATGGTTTTTATGTCAATACGTTTATCCTTGGGGTCTGCTTCTTCATTGCAAAATTCTCCCAAAAGGCTAGCGACAGACTGGCCACCAACCCTAGCCCCAAACAAAGAGAGTGGCTTGCCCCTCTTTGATAAACCAGTGAGGAAGCATATATCTTCCGGCTCAATTTCGAGCCGACGTCCTCCAATGATAAATCATTGTTCCTGTGTGTCCCATTTGTTGACTAGGCAAGTACGAAAATCCACCTGAGCCCTCATACCTTGAATGGCTCAAAATTTGTAAAAACCACATTCTCTCAAAATGCAGAACGTAGGCGGATGTGACATGGCAGCCTCATCAACTTCTTCATGCTCACGTTCTCTCCACTCAAGCATTGTCAATATCCTGCAATGGAAAAATTGAAAGGTCAAAAACAATTTGAATAGAAAATTTGGTTTAAATTGGGAGATTTGTTCATTTTATTTTTCCTTATGGCGCCTCCACACTTTTCACATAAAAACAGTGCATGGATCTGCACGTATCTTATGCGTAAGGTGCGGGACCAAGACAATTTTCCCTTTGTAAAATTGTCGAGGTCCGCAGGTTTCATGTGTCTTAGCTGTGGACCCCCGTGAGCAAATTTTTGAACCTATTTTCCTCCTTAAAATTCAATCTAAGCCCTAAATTGAGAAAGTAAACAGACAAAAATAAAGCTAAGGATGATGTGGATTACCTTGAACTAATGTTTTTCGATTCTGATGGGCGAATCTTCCACAATCTTCTCTGGAACATTTTTTACCAAAGGCTCTCAATTTTCACTTTGAAATCAAATGGTAAAAATGATTTTAAAAAACTCCTTTTTATCAAGATTTTTTGAATAAATAAAATATTATTTTGTTTATTTTTCACTTTGAAAAGTGGTTTTCCAAATTATTTTTATTAATCATAAACAGGTATGTTTAATTTTTGAGTTTTTGTGCAGAATACAGGATTTTTTGGGTGAAATGGTCATTTTGACAAGGGAGTATACTTTTTATCACTTTTTTGAACTCGGTAAAAATTATGAAAAAGAAAATGAGTAAATTTTTATCACTTTTTCGAACTCGTTAAAACTTACAGAAAAAAGGTGAAACTACTGAGTACACTTTTATCACTTTTTCGGACTCTTAAACATTACGAAAAAGTGAAAACCTGGAGTTTTCTTTTAAGCCCTTTTCAGACTCTCTAAATATGAAAATATTGTCAAGTCCTTGACTATTCTAACTCATTAAAGGAAATGGACAGTCATCCCTTCAGTATAAGTTTACCCCTTTTCCGGACTGAAATGGACTATTTACAAAAAGGGTATACGTTGACTAATCATGGTCAATAGAGTTCTCTCCTGTATAATTTTATCATTTTTTGGGCTTGAGAGACTAAATTTATGAAAAATTACACCCACAGAGTTTTCTTAAGTTTTTTCTTCTGACTCCCTAAAATTGAAAAACACCGAGTTTCTCCTATACTGGACTCGTTAAAATTTAATAGTAAAGGACCTGTCGATTACAAACTGGAACGAACCATTCCTTCTTAGGGTTTGATTTTAAACTAAGTTGGACTCATCTGAAGGACGAGCTTATATAAAAGGAAAATGTTATCCTCCTCAAGTTTGTCAAAAATAAAGAGGTACTTGTCAGAAATGGTGGGGGAAAAAGAGAGAAAACGAATCCATTTGTCATTCTTTGTTTAAAAAGAAGTTTACCACTCTTGAACACGACATTTTTTGTCACACTTCCACCTGGGTTGGGAAAATCCTTTGCCTATCAGTTAATCAAACCATATTGAAAGTCTTTAGTCGGTTTCTGGGTATTAGCTTAGGTCAATTGTCACCAAACCATCTGCAATGTCGTTATGTGTTCAAGAAGACAGTTCAAATAAACCATTCATTTGCAAGCATATGTCTCCATTCATGTTGACCATCCTTGAGTCATTCCTTGCAAAAAAATTCTACAAAACTTTATCTAATGGTTTTGTGTTATGGGTTTTCCTACGACGGATCACTTTCTATCGATGACATCTCATCATCTAGGAAGTTGATCTAGAATCCTTCAGTACCTTGGAATCTGCATGCCTTAATGGCAGGCTTCTCACCTTCGATGATAGGTTGCATCATTGACCTTCGATCGAACGATTCCATGCAATGTTCGACTTCAGATCATTTATTCACATTTCATGGATTGTACTGAGTACTTTTATAGCCATTGTCATTAATGGTGGGTTCTCTCACATTTGTTAATAGTTCATATCATTGACTGGTAATCAAGTGGTTTCTACCATGTTCTACTTAGACACAATCAATCGCATGGATAGAATCGTACTAGTTTGGGTAGAGGAAATCAAGACCCTAGATCTAGTTACCACCATCCAGGATGTGAGGAGTTTTATTATTCATTATGTAGTATACTATTCATAAACAGATGGTTGTGTCCATACTGTGTCTACATTATTGATGTAATATTAGAATCATTTCTATACTAGAACATTTTAGTTAAGATTTGATTTAGTTAGTTTTTGCTCTGAGTATGGGAATTCCTACCTCAGCGATGATATATATATATATATATATATATATATATATATATATATATATATATATATATATATATGTTTTGTATTGAATTTTTTTACAGGATTTCGACTGGGGTGTCCACAAGCTAATCCTCGAAATGATAAAGCACATCACTCTTCGAATGGTCTCAGACTTCGCACTTTAGGGGGAAATCTGTTACGCTAAAATTGTCACCATGACATTTTACTGTCTGTATGGGTTCATCATTACTCATACAATATTATACAAACATCAAGTTCCTAAAACCAAGCCTTGAAATTGAGAGAAAATCTTATAAAAGTCATAAAAATACTCTTACCGCACTTTCTCTTAGTATTACTTGCAGTGATGCATCTATTTCTTTTAGGAATGTGGAACCGACCACACTTTTTCTTCATCTAAGGTGTGGTTCCCTGTAAAAGGTAAAGTGAAAGCGGAAGTAAAATTTGGAAGCCCAGCTGGTTGAATCTGAAAGCTTCTGGAAGAAATTATTCGGTGGAAAGTTCACTCCTTTCATGTACATTCGTCCCTCCATTAAAGGAGCCTACCCCTTGGTATGTGGAACTTAATCCCTTGAAAGAGGATTCTATCCCCTCTTATTTGGAGCTGCAACCTCTTCTCCTTCACTATACATTGAGGCCACAGTTCAGCCTCAAGGGGAGTTAGGCTTTGAGATTTTTTGAGGAGAATTGTTGGAGAAACTCAGACTCTCTTAACTGATTATCATATGGGAATTATTACACACTCATTTGTATGTTAGTCGAGAGAGTGGAAAGGCCTTTCAAAGTAGAGGAAACTCTTGTTCTAGACCCCGAAAGGACCTTTACGAAATCAAGGTGAACACGGTTGTAAGGCTCCTTTTTCATCAAAGATAATACAAATGGATCCTATTTTCTCAATGAGTTGTTTATTTAAATGGCTTATTTCTTGAATTATTTGATCATCAAGATAGGTTTATGGTTTATGAATTAGTGTATATTATGCAGGTGCTTCTGATTCTTTCATGTTTTTTATTTTAGATCCCAAAAGGAGACGTATTCAAAGCGACAGGAAAGAAGACTATGATAAGCGTTGGACTATAGGTAAATCCTAAATCCTTCGTTTCACATTTGTCTGTTTGTTGCTAGTTATCGTAAGATACTAGGGAGATATGTCTTGTCCGCAAGAATGATTTATCCGTCCAACACTGCCTTTAACAGGTTCTCCACCTCAGCTTTGATAGTTGTGACCTTCTAGGGTTGACAGGACGGAGATTTTTCCTGATAGGCTTAGAATTTTCATATACGTTGATCTCATGCTAGACTATAGATATATCTATACCAGGAATTTCCTCATAAGACCAGGAAAACACATCACGAAACTCTCGAAAGAGATCGGTGTAAATTTGAATCTCTTCAGGGGGACACTTGGCTCCAATGAAGACATTCTATATAATGTTGGGATCTCTGGAGATGTTCACCAGGATAGTAGGAGAAATCACAGCCATGTGTCCTTAAGAAAAAACTTTTGTTGGTGCTAAAGGGTTCAGGACTGGGTGAACAGGACTAGAAGACTGAGGGCTAGGGAAACTTGATTCAACTTCGTACAAGTCCGGGAGAAAGTAACACTGATGATGAAAATCATCCCACTATCTCTCTACACCATTAATTTCTTCAAGGATAGCCTCTTAAGATGGAATAGGGGTATCAAGGCAATCCTGAGCCAAATATGAACTGAGAGTCCAAGCCAGAGCCACATCTCCATCCAATTCCTCTGGCGAAAGAGAAACTGGAATAGAATCTGCAGAGTGAACAATAGAGCTATAAGAAATCTCAGCTTTAGACATAGGAAATGACATTCCACCCATTTGACCTTCTTCTAATGAGGAGGTAGGAGAAGATAAGGTCCAAGGGTTTGAAAAATAATGAGTTCCGAAGAACTTTATTCGAATAGGAGCCCTAGATGACGAAATAGCATTGATATGAACCGAAGGAGGCAGAAGATCAAAAGTACCCATCAAGGAAGTGTACATTCCAATCCCCATATTCTCAACAGGTGTCCTGGTATCCTTCACCAAAGGAATGGTTGAGTCAGAAGATGCATTCATATCTATTGTAGAACAATCCAGTTGATCAACTGTGACAATTATCCCTTCGTAAGGGAAAAAAACAATACAAAAGAATGAGGATGCAATGACATCCATCTCATAGGTCCAGTTTCACCCCAACAGAAGGTTATAGTCTAAGCTTGCATCCACTATCTCAACTTCGATATTAACAGTATTTCCCCCAACACATATGGGCAAAGCTGGAACAATACCATGCGGCCTGTGAGAATGACCATCAAACATAGTCAGACGAGTGGCTGAAGGAACAGCTGCGGGAGATCTAATACCATTCCAGCATGAAAGAGACATTACACACGTGGAAGCACCCTCATCATTGATTGTTTGAAAGATATTACATTTCTGATAAGTTGATCTAATATGGAAGGCCATATGATGAGGAAGTCTTTTTTTTAAATTCGACAGATCAAATTTGATCATAAGATAATTCTTTGGATCAACAGTCCCAATAGCAATGAGAAAGCACTCCACTGATCCGGAAAATACTGGAGCACCTCTAACGCAGACATGACACAAGGAATTTGAGCCAGATCTTCTACAATCAAGTAGTTTTGGGCAGCCTTCGCATTAGGATTGATCATTGAAAATTTTTAAGATGTTTTCGGCATCTGAGGTATAGGCTCAATAGTAGGCCTCGTAATATGAAGTGGCTCAGTACTATAAGGAACACCCTTGGATTTCAAAGACTCAGCTTCGCCATAGTCACGAGATCTCGTAGCGATATCTAAGTGAGCAGTCATCATGTATATGTTTGATGTATTTTCCCCTTCCTGGTTGCCCCCAGAGGAAGCCCCAATATTTGGATTTGCACCAGCAAATAATTGTTACCCTTGGGGAAAATGGTTTGTTAGAACAACCTGTGAATTGGAAGAACCCTGCTGAGCTAACAAGCGTTGCACATCTTGAATTTTAGGGCAAAGGTGTGTAAGATGATCTCCAGTGCACAATTTGCATGGAAATTTCACTTTCTTTTTATTATCCTTTTTACCCTCTCCAACATGATCATTGGATTTGTTTGCATTCCCCTTCCCATCCTTGTCCTTTTTCTTGTTATTCCGTCCCTTCTTCTTCCCATCGGATTTTTTATTTCCTTTGGGATTGGAAGTTTGGACATCATTAATTTACAAGGACTGGGAAGGAGTTAACACTGAAGGCACAACCTGACCAGAAGAAGCAGATTGTATAGGCAACTGTTGCAATTGACTTAGCAAGTTAGCTGCATAGTTATCAATCGAACCGATAAGCCCATCACCATGAGGACCGAGTTTGTTTTGGCTAAGTCTAATTTGGACTGAGGAGCATCCGGTAAAATTTTATTAAGGACTCCAAACTGAGAATATATTAGTTCTAACTGTTGAGCCCTAAAAATAGCTTGGTCTTCATAAAATACCCCTGAAAGGGATACATCCTTAGAAATTTCTGGCTGTAAATATTTCAAAAACCACTCAAAAAGAAATTTATTCGATATTTGGGCCTTAATGAGCCTCTTCCTTCTTCTCCATTCCTGAATATGATTAGAAATGTGAGTTTCCTTATCCTACTGAAAATTGGCCAGGAGGTCCTGACGTTATAAGGGATAGGTAATTGAAAGTGATTCAAAAACATAGTAACCAACTCTCCAAAAGTAGCAAATATTCTCCTAGTTAACTCAATATACCATTTGGCATCATTTTTAGTTAAGGTTCTTTGAAATAATCTCAACCTAATCGAATCATCTATCAGGGAGTTCGAGGAGCACCATAAACGGAAAGTGGTGATATGATCCGCCGCATCCTCGCCAATTTTCCCTTCAAACTTTGGAATGTCTGAGAGGAGGTTGGTAGGGACCAGAGGCCAAACTGGACTATACAGAATAGGATCATTAGTCAATTTAGATAGATCTGGGAAGTTTAACGTTGCTAGAAATGGTAAACGAGGAGGAGCCTAGGAATTCCATCCCCATATGAGGGATTTCCCACATTCTGAAAAGAATAACCTGGATTTTTTGAGGCACCAGGTTGCCAGATGTTGTTCATAGAGAATATTGGGCCATGATAAAAACCTTGCGACCCAACATTCAGAGAAGGACCCCCCCCATGATAGAGTTACTATAAACAGGACCATTCCCTCCAACTAAGGTATTGAATGAAGAATAAACCCCTTGATAAGGGTTCCAAGCGTTTTCAGAGGGAGAAAAAGGCTGAGAAGTATCTGATAATGGGAAAGGAACATTCCCTTGTTGAGCAGCGATAAACTAACTCCCCTCTCCTAACGCTGTAAAAACACGATTCCATCCCGAAAAGACATTAGAACTTTGACCTCCCGAAAAAGGATTGAAACCTTGAGTCTAAGAGGTAAAAGGTAAAGATCCTAAGGAAGGGGTTGAATGAGGGATATGCCCACTTCCAAAGGGGAACCCTTGAAATGAAGTTGGTCCTCTAGCCATATAAGGAATGGGTGTGGAGACAGCTGAAGTAGCAGAAAAGGAGAAAGAAGGAATTCCACTAGTGGGCATTCCATAAGAAAAGGGACCAGATTGAGAAGCATGTACTTGGGTGTTTACAGAGCCAAACATAGCAGCAATAGAAGTGATTGTCGATATAGCAATAGTGCCCCCTCCTTCAACTGAAAGAGGAGTCTGAACACTTTCAATGTTCATAACCGAAACTATGTTCACAGTCGTGGCGATCGAAAGAAAGGGATACTATGGAAAGGGACTAGCCAGTCTCTAGGACTCAGGCCCGATGTATTGAATAACGCGAGGATAACTAGCAGAAAGAGGAGATGGAAGATATTCAACATGCTAAGGGAATTCCTCTATTTCTACTTCTTCTATTGGAAATAAAACTCTAGAGATGAGTGGAGCACTCCTCTCTATATGGAAGATATATGAAACTAACCAATCTAGGAGCAAAGAGAACATTATAAAAAGTTCCTAAGATATAGTCAGACAAGCAGCTCTTAGGTATTTCCGCTTCGCATGATGAGGACCGTACACCAAAATACAGGAAATCAAAATAATAGGACCTTCCAAAAATATTTTGGGGTAATTACGCCCCAGGCCTACTAACGAAAGTAACAAAAATAGTTATGCTGACCTCCTAACAATAGCCTTTTCCTGTGAAAGTTTCCAAGCTTCGCAAGGGAACCCTCCAGAAGTACTGATGGAAGTGATACAATGTCTATCTCAGGTACCACGGGTATTCCCCCCTGTAGTCACCTTTTTGGTCCCTAGGATAGGCAAATAAGGGAACCAATCCATATCAGCAAGCATGCAGAATGGTCTTAGGTCAAGATTCAAAAAATAGGAGAGGGGGTATCTCTCTTCTCTGCCTGCACTATCCCTTGCACTTGACTCTCTGGAGGAGAGCTTTCCTGGTCCACTTAATGGTGTTGGATTTCACTCATTAATAAACTTTCTATGTTTAACAATTTGAGCGGCCTTAGAGAGTTAACTCTCCACTCACCTAATCCAAGGCCCTACAACCTAGCTATTTGGTGTATGATTAATGACAATGATACAAGAAATTCTAGTTTCTTTTAATTATATCTCTTGTTTTAAAATTGGTTGTTACTTAAGTAAAAGGTATATAGAAGTGAAACTGACGGTGTTTTGTGAAGCGGAATAGGTGTTTTATGACGCAGAATAAATCAATGAAAACCTAGTTACATGCAAATGTAACAATTTCCTTTCGATGAAAAGTGATTTCTACATGGGTTTTACAAAACTAATAAGAAAAAAATTTGTTTTTTCTTTTCAGACACTCACACTTCACACGATCCAGAAAATTACGAAAAAGACTAAAATGCTCAAATGCACTTAATGAAAACTATCAATGATATGCAAAACCTAAGATGCTAATTCTAAAGAAGAAAAAACAAGTACCTAGCAAGACAAAGGTTCGATCACTTTTTGACAGAAAAATAAGGCAAGTTCCAAACAAAACTCATATGCATAAGAACAAAAAAATGTAGTTGATACAAAAGAGAGAAATCAAGAGGAGACTTCCTTCAAAATCAATTCAAGAACCAAAGACTAGAAACCAACCATAAAGCTTCAAAATATGTAACGAAACCATAAAAACGAACTCAAAGAAAAATCTACGGAAAACACTAAATGTTTTTGAGATTTTAACTTATAATGGAAGAAAAGAGATTTCAAGAAACAAGCAAAAACTACCCAAGAACCTGAATCAAGAAAAATGAGTCTCAACAAAGGCTTCAAAGTGCTCAAGCCAATCGTGCTACTTTTGTAGCAAGACTTAAAATGAGAAAAAAGAATCATGAAACTCAATCAATTGATTTAGAACAGTAGCACAATCTTGCTCCAAACAACACCTCAAAAAACCAAAAAGATATTATTCAAGGTTCACAACAAGACAAGTTCAAGAAATCAAGAAAAGCGAAATAGACCAAAGAGGAAAATTCACAAGTGAAGCAATGCATAGGGCCAAGAAGAAAAAACAAGCAGAGGCTCACTGTTCTGAATGATCAGAACAACCAAGAACTTCAGGAAAAGCTCTTGGTGCTTCAACTGCAATTGCAAACACACAAAACAAGGAAATTCACCAAATGGCTAGGTTTTCACAAAAACAAGAGATAAATGGATAGGAAATCACCATAAACATAGTCCAAAGACCTTAAAAACACCACAAGGATGGTTCAACTCAGGAAGACAATACTATAGAGGAAGAAAACCTAAATTTTCAATTTTTTCCAGCTATATGCAGTTTTATAGTGTGCAACTAGTGTGTATACACGACTGTAACCAAGGAAACTCATGTATACATGGGTCCCTTTGGAAAACACAGGAGGTATACGTGACTGTGCAGAGAAAAACCTGCGTATGAAAATAAAGATGAGAAAAAAAAAAAAAAGTTGAGCCTGATCAAGTGACGAGGTCTTCTGTCTGATTGAAAAAAGACTTCTTAAACTGTAAAAAGTGATAAAACCTGTCAGAAACCTACAAGACAGATAAAACAACCCAAACGGGAAATCACAAGAATGTTGTCCCCAGCGGATTTTCCATTTCTGTTTCGGGAATTATTACCCTAAAGGTCTTGGGTTGATGAACCTTCACAGATCAGGGGCATGTCATTACAAGAAGGACTCACTTAACATACTTCTATGAAAATAACTAGAATCTACAGGTTGCAGAACTTACCCAGATATCCCTCGGTTGAAGTAGATCCCACGGGGTGCAAACCGCCTGTAACACTTTGTGCTCCGTAATCTGTAAATCAGCAAAGAACGAAAACAAAACCCTAGTTGTACAACATATATATGTTCTATATGTTAGTGGAAATCATGCATAATACCATAAAAACAATATTAAATGTTCAATTAATGATAATTACACATATATAAAATATTATTGACACGTAAACATTAGGAACAATATGGCTCTTCTATCATTAATGACATGTACAATAAAAAAACGTGGAGAGATCAACTGAAATATTCCACGGCCTTTGAGCATACCCTCCTCTAGATCCGTTCAGCCCTAGGCTCTCAAGATTTCTTCCAAGAATAGTGCACAATGGATGTCACATAGGATGGTGAACATCTCAAGGAAACAAGGGTTTCCTGAAAATATCTAGGAAGTGCAGGAGGCACAGGAATATATTAGACTTGGATAGGGCTCTAACAGTGTATAATATCTATATTTCTCTCTCTCTCTTCCTCCCTTTGGCCATTCCCTTGAGGGGCTTTTATACTCCCTCAAATTAGTTTTTAGAGTTGGGAGCAGTTAGGCCATGGGATGGGGTGGTTAAGTTACTGGAACAACCGTAAACCCTGCCTCTAAAATAGGGAATATATATATTTTTTAATGTTTAAAAATGCATATGTGGTTCTATATGTATGGAATCATGTATATACATGGAAAAGTCTGGGCAGAGTCATGTATGGGTTTTAAGATATTGTTTTTTGAGAAATATGTCCAAGTCTGAAGGAAGGGTTGCCCAAGGCCAATGCATAAGTCATCAAGTATATGATAGTGATAAATGATGCTATAACAATCCTCCTATGGTTAGTGTGGAAGGTGAACAGTCAAAGAGGAGTCCAAGAGACCACTTGGAATGTGAAACCAAGGGTCACTCCAATGTATTATATATATGAATCATTATGTAATAAAACTCACGCTTATCTTTCCTAGGTTGTCTATTATTGCCTATTGCATTGCTGAGTTTGACATGGTATCAGTGCGCAAGCCAGACCCTGGAATATTTACTTTCTATCAGCTCTATTTTTAGCTATTCGGCCTATTTTTTTAGAATTGACACATATGCACCTTGAATAAGTTTGAATGCATTTACCTGACTGCGGCTACACTTTAATGTGTTTGAATGCATTTACCTGATTGTGTGGTTGAATGCCCCTCGATGCATTCTATGTCCCTCAGTTCGAGAATGCACCCTCCTATTAACATGGTCGACCTTGTGTTTTCACACCGCTCCAAATACCATCGAGATCACAATCAACCTCCCTCCTCATTCCACAGTTTGATAACACTCCTCGTCAATCCCATGTTTCTCATTATACATTCCCCATCGATGAAGTATTTGCGTAAATCCAGTTCCATCTGATCTGTGGGTATTTTGAGTTTTGTTAGTGAAGTTTTAGGGTTATTTCAGTTGTTGTTTTGTGAGCATTTGCAAAGGCTCGGTCTGAAGGACAATGTATATTCGGTGATTTAAAATTTCTAAGCCATATCTCGCATGTCTCTTTAACCATGTGCTTACCATCTCCACTTGAACGCTATCCATATATTGAACGTTATCCATATATCAATCGAACGTTGTCCATATAGTCATGATTTCTTTCACATAGCTACACCAACAAGTTCAGAAGAGATGAATAGGATTTTCCATCTGCTCCATGGAGAAGCTGGTAAAGCAGTGTGACAGTGGCATCCTAAAATCTCCTATCATCATTGCGATCGTATGATGCAGATGTTCGCATTCCCTGTCCCACCATGGAGCACTCTTAATCCTATAATTTCTGTGACAATGACCAAAAGTTTCATCTCACTTCCTTGAGCTAGTGTGAATACATGGAGAACGTAATATCATTCAAATTTTATGGTCTTCATTAAATTTTGTGTGGCTGTGTAAATACCACCACTCTCTTCCTGTGTTTCTCTTCCCACCAGTTTCATATTCTCTATGTGGCTGGTCAAAAAAGTAGCACCATTGTTATATACCATCATTGCAGCGGAAGTGTGGTATTACACTGCCATTCATGGGCTTGTATTCCCAGTGGTAATACCATACAACAATTTATACTCCATGTTTTTGGCATTGTGTACATGCAGGGGTTTCCTTGACCTGTGGTTTGGTTGGTATACTTGACATGGTATACCATATCAATGAACAACTCATTTGGTCAAGAAAGATTTTGGTGGGGGAATTAGAACACTTTACCACATTTTTCTTTTATTAGCTCACCGTTATACAATTATTTCAAGAAGTTGAAGCTTGTATGGCATTGAAGTCTTGCAGCCCGAACTTCATTCATTGTCTTGAATGCATACAATGTAGTGAGTTAAATGGTTCTACATTGGTTGGACCATTGAGTCCATGCATAGTTTATGTGGCCAAACCATTAGAGCTTCAATGATTCTACCAAGGGATATGTCGCCAAACTTGTTATTGATGTTGCTGCTAGTATAGTAGGGTTTGCAGCTTGATATATACAATGTCTTTGTTTTATTTGATGCAAGGACATATTTAGCACTTTGATGCTCAAAAGAGAGCCTATAGACAGAATGCAGTGGAAGGGTAATATTTGAAGAAGCATTGTTTTTATTTGGTTATATGAGGAGCAAATATCAAGCTAATTTAATTATACATAACCTTCATCAGCCTCAAGAAAAGTTCACATTATTTTGACAAGTACTATCTTATTGTTAATAATCATTTTTTATACATCTTTCGAAACTTATTTTCCAAGTATCTTAATTTGAGGATTTTGTCTCCTCATCTACACCAATACCCATTTATTCTTGATTTACTGAAAAATGACTCTAATTAGTGAAGTATTAGAGTTACTCAAAACCATGAATACAATTTACTGTTGAAGACACAGTGAAAATCAACAAAGCCTCTCTTTTGGACATTAAAACCTCTCTACAAAATGCACAAGAATAGATTGAGTTTTTGCAGCTTGAATCTTAGCTACAATAAGAGGAGTTACAGAAGTATAGCCATCATTCTGAACTTGTATTTTTCAGGACAATCCTCTCTTTGATACTGAGAAAAGATCCCATAAATTTTTAAAAACTAACCAGATCAGCAAGGTTGAGGTTGAGTTAATGACTATTTCAAGAGAATATTTGCTTGCAGATGCAGAAGTTTAGGTTGTAATTCCCAATCCAATCATCATAACTTAGGAATATATTGTCCATAACAATCAAAGAAAAAGTCTTGGATATGACAAGGATGTTTCCTTTCATATTCAATACTATTCCAAGCCCATTCAGTTTCAAAGTGTCGGGTTTCTTTATGATAGTTCACCTTCAACTGTTCCATATTCTGCTCCTCTTCCACAATAGATTATGAAATTCCAACAATATGAATGATTTGGCCATATGAAATATCATTGTTCTGATCTTCACCCATGCAATAACTATGGTTAGCACACTCATTCTTCACATAGATGCTTCAAAAACAAGCCTCCTGCAAGAAAAAAAAATTCATCTTGGATGGATGAATTCTTGGAAATGGACATCAACAAACCAGAAGATGTTTCAGTCAGATGTTGAAACTTGTTCTAGAGTATTGAAAAGTCTTGTAGTTTAGTTTTCACCATAATGTCACCTTGTTTTTGGCAGGGGGGAATGATGGTCATCTACAAGCCAGCGTCACAGAAGTTCAAGCGAGGCTGTGCCACAACCCGCCATTCCAGTATCCAAATTGTAGACAGAGACACATCAGTTCAAGCAAGCCTTAGACACAACCTGACATTCTAGATTCATAGTTGTAGCCAAAGACACAGATTCCCATGAGCATGCCTTTGTTCATTGGTCAACTTTAAACCATCTATGCGAGGTTGATATTCTTCCTCTAATAGAATACTTTAGCTTCTTACTAGTTTTGGTAGAGTTCCAAGAAATGCATCAATCATTCCATAGTTAGTGGTCATCCTTAAACCATCACAGGTTGTAGACCTCCATTCCTCTAGGTTGAAGGTCTCCCTCTTCAAAATATTAGGATCACTTCCTCTAGCATAAGACCACAGATTCTTACCATATTTGGAAGAGTTATGAGAACTACACTAACCGTTCCAGTGTTGGTGGTCATCCTTAAACCACCTCCTTATGCCAACATTTTAGAGAGCACATTCAGCCTAGTGTTGCCATGCATACTTTGCATATTTGTATTACAAATCTCTTCTTGGGCTCATACATACCCCTTCAGATTAAGGAGGGGAATGTTGGACACCTAGTCCTACTAGGGTTAGTGTGGAAGGCGAGAAATCAAAGAGGAGTCCAAGATTCCACTTGGATTGTGAAAGAAATGGTCACTCCAATTTATTATATATATATATATATATGTGTGTGTGTGTGTGTGTGTGTGTGTCACTGTGAATAATAAATACAACTCGCACTTATCTTTCCTAGGTTATATATTCTTGCCTATTCCATTGCTGAGTTTGAAAAAAATCAGATTAAGTGAGTCACTTATTTTACTATGTGTGTCAATAAAATCATTATTTTTTGAAAGTATTTATTTACATCATTATTTTTATTTAGTTTCCTCCATATTTTTAACATGTTTGATTGGCACAATTTCCATGACATCATAGTGAGAGTAGCTTGTGGGTTTATCTATCTGCACACATATTATTGACTACTGATTATTCATCGAGATGCTAAAGAGAGAAATATTGTTTTGGATGAGATACTAAACCCTAATATAGCATATTGTGGCCTACCAAGACTGTTCCCTAAAGATGAAAGTTATGTCAGCGCAATAGTTGTTGGAACTTTGTAAGATTTGAAAACAATCACCAATCTAGCACACAACCAAAATAGACTAATAATAAGGATATATGTTTTTAATCTATGCTCATCTCATCTAATTTCAAGATGATTGACAATATTATAACTTTTGTTTTGAAAAAAAATTGATTTTGGGAATTTACCTTCTTGGTTATAATTTCTTGGATCTAGGATTGAGTTTCTTTACTAAAAATATTTCACTTTATCACAATTCTAGGATTTTGCATTAAGTTTCCTTTGCAAAAACCATTCATTTTATCACTATTGTATTCTTAACTTTTTCCACACTATATAATCTTTGACATAATAATTTTGATATGCAACGATTATATGGCACCATAATATGT
This sequence comes from Pinus albicaulis, assembly GCA_034641835.2. Taxonomy (NCBI): domain Eukaryota; kingdom Viridiplantae; phylum Streptophyta; class Pinopsida; order Pinales; family Pinaceae; genus Pinus; species Pinus albicaulis. The sequence continues at coordinate 406,781,738 of CM076581.1, forward strand.
TGTGCAAGGGAAATTATCTGTAAATGTTGATGTCTACAGATTTTGTATTGTTCTTCTGGAACTTATCACGGGAATAAAGATTACTAATTATACCAATTTCAACCAAGAAGTTTTTTAGGGGCTCCTTCGAAGAGGAAATGATCTTGACAACACTAGTTTCCTCAATATTATGCACTACACAAACTTCTAGAACCTTTACATAATCCTTCAAGCAAGGCTAGTGTCTCTTATTCAATATCCTTTAGATGACCTCCTTCCTACACATGATTGTGCATAAATAGCACTCTAGGACACTAAGTGAAATTTGAGCAAACATAGAACAAATTTCATGCAGTAAAATATGCAAAAAACTTCCAAAATAAACTAGATATTCAATATTTTCTTAGTAGAGATAAATTTCTTTCATAGGCATTATTTATCACATAAATGAGTTGCTGAGAAGTACATATTAAGACAACCTACAAACCCAAACAATCTATGACTTCTGTCACTTCAGGTTCTGATATGCACTCTCATGTGGCTACAAAGGCTTGTCGAACACAACCTAATATACAATAAGCCAAAGCTCAGAGAGAGTGCTTAGAATACCGTCTCTAGACCAAAACTTGAATGAATAAAATGAAATACCTCCTCCTTATTTATAGAATCCTAGAAGCGATAAAGACACTTATTTCAATATCTTTATCTGACAATACACACAGGAATCGTCATAAAATTGGATTCCATATATCAACAAATATTACCGTAGATTCTCTGAAATGTGAGTCTAGACACACCAAAATTTGCAGAAGTGTCCCAGTTTTAGAGATTAGTTTGGAAAGTTTGCTAAAATGAATACATTGCAAGTATTTTATAGGATGATAAAATGAAAACTAAATATATGTCCATGATTATGTTATGGAGGCTAGGCCCCTCCTCTTAGACAAAATGTGTGTCAGTATGACGGAATCTAGTACTATAATAAAATGTGTTCCACATCTTAGAGAATATTTTTTGGAAAATTTGGGTCATCCCTACAAGTTTTTGTTCAACCTCTGAATCATCCTCTCTATAACATCCTTTCTCACCCATTTTCCTTACTTTCTCATAAGTTCATACGCTCCAATCAATGATAAATGTCATGTTTTATCTCAAGGAATGCATTTAAATGATTTCTATGTTATATTATGATGTTCTTGCTATTTGAATGGATTTTTGTAATTTGGCTACAGAACATAGCCTATTCTGCAGCTAATAATTTGTTCCACAGCTACTTTCGTGGTTTGACGGGTTCCAAGGAACAATTATAGAAACGAGCCACATGGGCATCTCCAGAATAATATTCACATGGATTTTGTCCTATCTACTTGATCGAAATCAATAGAAAAGGATGCTTGAGATCGTGGTCAAAGTCCAGTAAAAGGACGTAAGCCGAGAGAAGAAGAACTCTTGATTTTCTCTGACGTAGAAAATCAAGTGTTAACCAGTTAAAATATAATTCTATGTTTCGATTAAAATAGCCACCTGTAGGAAAAATTAGCTCATCAAAGTTATGTTTTTCCTTATTTAAATACCGGTTATGCAGAAACCAAAAGGAAGTTGTAATTTCTGAAACACTGTGTATTGTTTTAAACTCCATTCTTTTCATAATACAAGGATCATGTTTATGTTTCTAGTACCTGCTTAATGCATATATAATCATCTAGGATTTCAACCAAATCTGTTTCAGAGGGCCCTTGCACAGGAGGATTTTTTTCGTTAATTGTTTTAGTTTAATTCTTTACTCTGTTTTGTCAATTTCCTGAGTAGATTAATGTTGTGTTGCAATTTTATTTCAGTCTCATAGAATTAAGTTATGAATGTTTTCTTAGCGTCAATGATAGAATAACTATGTAATATTTGCTTTCCTAAAACATCTCAAGAAGTTATATTTATCTATTTTCCAATTGGATTAAGTTTGAGGAAATAGAGCTCACAGTTTTTTAGGTTCCTTTCATGTCCTGTCATTTAATTTCCTAAATGAAATTCTCTATTTATTGTATAATTGGATGTTCCTAAAGTTCAGGAAAATAAGGTGACTTGTCATACTTCACAATTGGGTGCTCCAATGTCTAACCTATGCAATCATTGAACTTTTATTTTTATGATGTTACATTGTTTTCTAGATTAAGATTCTCAGTCAATTGTATAATTGGGTGTTCCTAAAGATCAGGCCAAGAAGGTGACTTGTCATATTTCACAATTGGGTGCTCGAATGTCTAACCTATGCAATTATTGAGTTTTTCCCTTTGCATACTTTAATTTCTTTCCTAGACTTAAATTTTCAAAACTAAAGTTAATCGGTTGCTTGTACATTATTTCAAGAGGGTGATTGATGGCAGTGTGGGTGCAGGTGTTAAGGAGCTGCTCAAACTTATTTAAATTGTTCTCTAATTCAAGAGGAATTAGTTCCTAGTATTTTATTCTACTCTTGGTCATCAAAATTTATTAAATCTACTAGATAAAACTAAATAAAGAGACAGGTGGAAGTAAAATTCCCCTTTACCCTTCATAACATAATAATGCACTTTAACTAATGTTTAAACCCTTCGGAAATATTTAGCATCTCAATCACTTAATAAAGCTCCTTTTGAAACAATATTAAAATATTCAGAAATGTAATACTTTACTCTTAAACAAGGTTTAAAACTTTCAGAAGTGGGTTTTAGGATTTCAAATATTTTAATAAAGCTCCATTGTAATAACCATCGGGTCCATACCTTTTACTTAACCCCCATGCAGCTACGACACGAACACCGTCGGATCTCTAACAGATTTGATCAGACGACTATCGCATTCAAATAGCCTCCGGAATTTATCAATCAAAAGTCATGCGAAATCGGCAGTTTCGCACCCGTGACATGTCTTGTTCTGATTTGATTGCGTTCAAAATGAAAGAAACCACTCACAACCCAAAAGCGGTGCGACAATAGTGTCTGGTTTCTCGAAAACCGCTTGTCCTTCAAATTTATTTTTTTGGTCACATTGACACGGATTTTCTGCTGTTTTACGGTTTAAACTTCAACTTCTCTTGGAACCCTCCTTTACTGCTCTGTGGCTCAATAACATAGATCGATTATCAGATAACCAATCTCAAGCCAAGAAAACCAAATTTCTTTAAATTTCCACTCCTTTACACATAAGTTACTTACACTCAATTTCTACACAGAAGACATAAAAATCAAATGCCTTTTCGGAGAGATGAAACCCTCCAGGAATTTTTCAAGTGTAGAAAAGATAAAAAAATACTACAATTTTATTAAATCAAAGGAAAACCCTCTCAATCAATTCTTCCACTGCCCAAATTCGATTTTCTCCTTCTCAGAGGTTATAATTTATAGGTTTTACATAACAGTCGACCTCTTCTTAAAGATCGAATTCTCCTAACTTTAGATAAAATCCTCATTACATAATATCGTCCCTAAATCTATGAAATGAAAGCTAAATATGCTGAATCTAATCTAAAAAAATTCAATCTTCCTAGATACTAGTTCAACCCTATCTAGTAAAACAATAAATTGACAGCTAAAGGTACCAACACCTTTGCTTGTAAATGTTTTTTGGATTTTTGGAATAATTAATGAAGCCTTTTTTCTCTAAGCCTCATGCCCCTGCATCAAACTCCTAAGGACAAAAATATTCATGGGCTCCTATCCATGACCTCTTCCATAGAACTGCCCAATTTCTGTAGCATGGTTTATGTCATCCAGGTAGCATCTTCAATTGGCTGATCCTTCCACTTGATCAAATATTGAAAATACTCCTGTCCCCTGGTTTTCTTAAACACTTTCCTGTCTAAGATCCTCTCTGGTTGTAATGTCTTTGTTGTGGGAAATGTTTTACCCAGTCAATATTTTTTCTGTATTCTAGTCTATATCTATGCCACCATCTTCATATCTGTACAAATCAGTAACATTGAATATTGGATATATTCCAATATCATATGGTAATTCAATTTCATAAGCATTTGCAGAAAAATTTCTCAATATCCTGCATGGTCATATATTTTTTAATTTTAACTTGTTATACTCCCTCTTTGGACATCTTTCTTTCCTCAAGTGTGCCAAAACCAAATCACCAACTTCAAAATTAACTTCTCTTTTTCTCAAATCTACTCTGTTTTTGTACTTGATGCTGCTGTTTTGTAGCTACTTCTTTACATGTTCATTTATTACTTGAATTTATGAAGCAAACTCCTCTCCTTAAACACTTCTCATTTCTGCCTTTCCCAAGTTCCTCAATTCAGATTCTCCTCTTGGGTGCATTCCATAAACTATATGGAATGGACTCTGTCCTGTACTTTTGTTAGATGAATCATTATATGCATACTCTGCTTGTGGTAAAATATGATCCCATTGTTTAGGATGTTCTCCTGCAAGACTTCTTAAAAGATTACCCAAATTCCTGTTCACTACTTCAGTCTGCCCATCAGTCTGAGGGTGATAAGCTGAGCTGAAACTTAGTTTAGTACCAAGCTTCTTCCACAATGTCCTCCAAAAATGACCAAAAAATCTGGTATCTCTATCAGAAACAATAATTTTAGGTAACCCATGTAATCTGACAATCTCCTTGAAAAACAAATTGGCAACATGAGTAGCATCACTGGTTTTATAACATGGAATAAAATGTGCCATTTTTGAAAATCTGTCAACTACAAGATAAATTTCATAATTCCCTCTCTGTGTCTTAGGAAATCCTAAAAAAAAATCCATACTTACCATATCCCAAGGTCTGTCTGGAATAGGTAATGGAATGTACAAACCTGCATTTTGACTTTTCCCTTTTGCATATTGACAAATTTTAAAATTCTTCACATACTTTTCCACTTTAGATCTCATCTTTGGCCAAAAGTAAAAATGACTTAGTTTCTCATAAGTCTTATCAACACCAAAATTTCCAGCAAGTCCACCACTATGTTTCTCCCTGATTAAATTTTCTCTCATAGAACAATTTCGCATGCACAACTGATTTCTTTTGAACAATAAACCCTCTTGCAAGAAATAATCTAACCACTAACTTCTGTCTATCAAAATAGGATTACGACATGCTTCAAATGCTTATTTTAAATCCAAATCTGTCTTATAGATTTCTTTAATAAAATCAAAACCTAACACTTCAATTTGACTTTCTTGAACAAGAATGCTTTTCCTACTCAAGGCATCAGCTACCTTGTTTGCTTGACCACTTATATGCTTCAATAAAAAGTTGAAACTTTGAAGATATTCAATCCATTTTGCATGTTTTTGATTCAATTTAGGTTGTTTCATAATATACTGTAAAGCATGATTATCTAAATATAGCACAAATTATTTAGACATTAAATAATGTCTCCACTTCTTCAATGACTGTACAATTGCATAAAATTCCTTGTCATAAGAAGAGTACTTCCTCCTTTTCTCATTTAGCTTCTCAATGAAATATGCTACAAGTCTATCTTCTTGACTTAATACAGCTCCAATAGCTTCCCCACTGGCATCATATTTCACTTGAAATGGTTTATTAAAATCAGGCAAAACTAAGATAGGTTTCTTAGTTATCTTTTGCTTCAAGAACTGAAAATTCCTTTCAGCTTCAGAAGTCCACTTGAATGGTTGTTTGTCCTTCTTTGTGGTTTCAATGATAGGTGCATTGATCTTACTAAAATTCCTTATGAATTTTCTATAAAAACTAGCAAGACCATGAAAAATTCTTACCTCAAAAACACTTTTAGGTGAAGGCCACTCCACAATTGCCTTTATCTTCTCTTGATCCATTTTTAATCCTTCAACAGAAACAAAAAAACCCAGACATTCCAATTCTTCTTTCATGAATGAAAATTTCTTTAAACGTATCAGTAACTTCTCTTGATGTAACTTCCTTAAGACATAATTAAGATGTCTCAGGTGTTCTTCTTTTGTTTTGCTTTAAATTAATATATAATCGAGATATACTATTGCAAATTTACCAATAAATTCCTTTAATACTTGATTCATAAGCCTCATAAAGGTACTAGGTGCATTTGATAAACCAAAAGGCATTACCGTCCATTCATACAATCCCTCATTTGTTTTAAAGGTTGTTTTCTATTCATCTCCTTCCCTTATCCTAATTTGATGATACCCACTTTTCAAATCTAATTTTGACAAATATCTTGCTCCACCCAAACAATCCATCAAATCTTCAATTCCAGGTAAAGGAAATCTATACCTGATTGTTATCTTGTTAATTTCTCTTGAATCAGTGCACATTCTCGAACCTCCATATTTCTTTGGACTTAATACTGTAGGTACTGCAAAAGGACTCAAACTTTCTCTGACCAAACCTTTGTCAACCAATTCCTGCACTTGCTTTCTGATTTCTTCATTTCCTGTAGGAGTCATTCTGTAAGCTACTTTGTTTGGAAAATTTGATCCTAGAATCAAATCTTTCTGATGGATAATTCGTCTTACAAGAGGTGATTCATCAAGAAAATCATCCACAATAATATCACAATAGTTCTACAACATTTCTTGAATTTAAATTGGCAAATCAGAAATTTTAGTAGAAGTAAATACTACCTTAGGTTTGCAAACTAAAGCAAAATTTACCTCATCATCTTCAATATGCTGCAAGTATTCTTTTCCATTCAACAATAAAGCCTTTGGATCAGACTTTTTACTTGATGCATCTTCTTCCTCCATAGGTAAAAATGTTTGATTCATACCATCTTTGAAAAACTTGTAAGTGTTTCTCTTTCCATCATGTATTGCTTCTCTGTCATACTGCCAAGGTCGACCCAGCAATATATGACACACATCCATAGGCATCACATCACACATGATTTTATATTTTTAACTGCCCATTTGAAATTCTATGTCACATTGTTCCTTTACTATCAGTTGATGTCATTTCTAAAGCCTTGACACCTTATAGGCAGTTGGATGTTCCCTTGTCGTCAATTTCAACTTATTTATCACCTCTGTCGAGACCAAATTATCTGTACTGCCACTATATATTACCACTTGAAAGCATTTCCCTTGAACTTCGCACACACTTCTGAACAAATTCTTTCTCTGCATTGGTTCAGCAACTTCCTTTATTTGTTTTAACAAAACTTTGTTAACCACCAAATATTCTCCTTTCTCTGGCACAATTTCTTTATCTGTTTCAGGAAAATTTGTTGCTTCCTCTTCAGTCTGAGAAACAATTGCATTTCTTTGGTTTGTCCCCACATTCTTTGGACACTCATAGGCTCTATGTCCTAATTTGATACATCTGTAACATCTGACTTCTCTTCCTCTGTTTCTGCCTCCTCTTCCTTTGTAAGGATTCCTTCTGCCACTTGTATCAGCTTCTGTGGGTGCATACTAAGGTGAGCTACTGCTAGCTCCATCTCTTGGTGCTGTAGATATTCCTCTACCACCTTGACTTCCTCTTCCTTTGGCAGATTTCTTTCTTATGATTTTTTCTTCAGCTTTTAAGGCCATTTGGTAAGCCTCTTCTACTGTTTTAGGAGAAAATATACTTATCTCATCTTGAATCTTCATTCTGAGACCATTTATGTACTTGGCAATCTTCTCTGTTGTATCTTGAATTTGTCCTGCTCTTATGCTCACTTTGTAAAATTCTTCTGTGTATTATTTTACTGTCATTAATCTCTGTCTAAGATTCTACATTTGTCTAAATAATGAAAGTTGATAATCACTAGGCAAAAACTGAACTCTCGGATTTGCCACAATTCTGTTCCAATTCTTGAATGGCTGTTACCAACTCTCCTTCTTTTTTCTTGCACTTCATCCCACCAAAGTGTTGCATGTCATTTAAACCTTGTGAAAACAAAATTAACCCTTTTTTCTTCACTCATCTCTTCATAATCAAAGAATTTATTCATTTCATTGATCCAGTCTATCAACTCTTCTGGATTCAATCCTCCAGCAAAAGCTGATACTTCAATTCTAGGCTTGGATGTAGATCCTAAAAGTGATTTAAAGAATCTCATATCAGGAGTAAGCTCAACATTTTATTCTTCTTCTTCCTCAGCTTTAGGTTCACTGACATCTCCAGGATCTCTCTATTGTCCTAATTCAATTGCTTCCAATTTGGCTTGAATTTTCTGCATAGTTTCTAGTACTTCAGCATTTGCAACTGGTCTACCTCTTCTTCTACCAGCACCACCTCCTCTACCAATTCTGACAGCCATGTTGGATTTATTTTTCTGACTTTTGGAAGCTTGTTCAATGTCTGAAAAATGATCTTAAGACTATGGAAATTATATACAATATGCATGTATATATCCGGACTCTCCTGATCTAACAATATTTATCTTCTTGCTAAATACATAATCCTTCCACTATAATTCTTGCAGAAATTTAATCAACAATTGCAAAACACATAAAGCAATAAAAACACACATAACACAGTTGTTTAATGGGAAAGCCTAAAGCTGAAAACCAAAACTATCATATTATGTGTCATGCAGATCATGTAACAATCTCATACAAAGCTTATTACATCAAGCTCTCAGTACAATACAATTGTCACACACTAACATAGAAGAAATCTGCAAATCCATGCACCAATATCTGCCCTCCTGCTAGCCTGCCTCCACTATGCAATCCAAGATGATTACAAAGACCAATTCGATGTAATCCCACTCTCATTACTGCGTTATTATCATTGGAAACTCCAATGTATATGTAGATGAAATTCATGCATCACCAGTAGTCACAATGGATAGTTTATCTCACCCTTTCACCTATCTCTACATTGGGTCTCCACTGGATTTGACATGCATTGTAGTTAACTTCTGTATTGTTCAGTTGATTAATGAGCTATTATTTGTGAATTAATTAACCAATTAATTCACTCCACTCTCACTAGTGTCTCATTCATTTAGATTAGATACAACTAGCTCAACTGAGTCTAACTGAGTTAAACTAAATACAACTCCATGAACTACTCTTCCAACTCTGTCATAACTTTGCCCCTTTAGTTCTAACTGAGTCCTCCATGCAAGAACTGAAGTAAACCCTTAGGAATTGTGTAATTACTTTATCCCACTGATTTTAAAAATCCTTTCACTGAAATAAAGTGCTCCAAGAGAATAAGTTGCTGTTTAGAGTCTGATTATTATTAAGAGCTAATAATAATTGACATGCATCTATTTTTAGATCGACGATCTATAAATAGACTTTGCCCAATATTCTAAAAATAGAATCTCAACTTTTTTTCACATTTTAACAACCATTCACAAATAGCCTCCTGCTACATATAGAATATGCTCACCATGTCTAGAAATAGACATACACCTAAAAATAGCTTGTGTGGGCCCCACCTAGTTTAGGTGATTATTTTCCAACTAGGATCAAGGATGATGTTTCAGGATGCCTCCTTCACTGTTTCTTGTTGCAATCTTCAACACTCCCTCTCAGCAATAAAGGATTGTCTTTGCATGCGACATGCAACTTCATGCATTCACCCTGCAACCTTTGCTGCAACACTTCTGAAATTGAAAGGCTCCAAACAACTCAATCAGTATAATGAATTTGCCATAAAATTCTTCGAATTCTGCTTAATTACTTACATGTATTCAAGAGCCACTACAATTTTGAACTCTGCACCCATGCACTCTGCACTTGCTGTCAACTCTGAACCGTGCTCCAGTATCCGACACTGTCACTTTGATCTCACTGTAGCAATCCAAATGATCATGCTACTGCTGCTCTGTGGGCTCCTCGTAGCCAGGTTCAATTCATGAGATCCACACCATCTCAATGAATCCTACCTAGAAATATCCTCTTGGGATTACTCATGCATTTCGCCCCACCTCTCACCTGGCGCTATAACTGCATGCACTCACTCTGCCCATCTGGCACAAAATTTCTCTGCATGAGTGGTTGCTCCCACTCCATGATCCTCATCTTGTGGCTGCTCCACATCCCAAGGTTCACTCTTACCTGCATGAAAATCCTGCTCCATCTCAAGCTTCAATTGCATGGCTTTCTCGCACTTCCAAATAGTAGGAAGCTCCGTAGAAATCCCATCTACTTCAAATCTATAAAGATTTTTCTGCATCTCGAATTGTGGCTCCTCCACAACCTTTTTAGACTGCTTCTCACGCTGCATGTTGAGATGCTCCCTCTCAACCACCAAGTCACTAACCTCTACTTCTCTCCTCAAAGCTTTGCATGCATCTTTTACCTCAGTGCATGTATATTCTTGGCTCGCGCACATTGCAATTGTCTCAGCATCGCAAAATTTTCTAACAATAGAGATGATTTTAAATCGACGATATCTCCCTCATCCGAGCTCCGATTCTACCGATTTGTTTTTTCAATTTCGGTATTATTTCGCAAGGAATCCAAATATGCTATTTGTTTCTGAAAATATTTCACCAAAAATTTCAAATATTCTCTACAAACTCGCACACCCAAAAATTCCTGCTCTCATTCCATGTAGAAAATCTATAACACAGCTCTAATACCATGTAGAAATTATATACAATATGCATGTATATATCTAGACTCTCCTGATATAAAAATATTTATCTTCTTGCTAAATACATAATCCTTCCACTATAATTCTTGTGAAAATTTAATCAACAATTGCAAAACACATGAAGCAATAAAAACACACATAACACAGTTGTTTAACGGGAAAACCTGAAGCTGAAAACCCCAAATATCATATTATGTATCATGGAGATCATGTAATAATCTCATACAAATCTTATTACATCAAGCTTTCAGTACAATACAATCGTCACACACTAACATAGAAGAAATCTGCAAATCCATGCACCAATCTCTGCCCTCCTACTAGCCTTCCTCCACTGCGCAATCCAAGCTGATTACAAAGACCAATTCGATGTAATACCTCTATCCTTTATTGAATTATTATCATTGGAAACTCCAATGTATATGTAGATGAAATTCATGCATCACTAGTAGTCACAACGGATAGTCTATCTCACCCTTTCACCTAACTTTGCACTGGGTCTCCACTAGATCTGACATGCACCGTAGTTAACTACTATATTGTTCAGTTGATTAATGAGTTATTATTTGTGAATTAATTAACTAATTAATTCACTCTACTCTCACTAGTGTATCAGTCAGTTATATTAGATACAACAAGCTCAACTGAGTCTAACTGAGTTAAACTGAATATAAATCCATGAACTACTCTTCCAACTCTGTCATAACTTTCCCACTTTAGTTCTAACTGAGTCCTCCATTAATGAACTCCAGTAAACACTTAGGAATTGCGTAATTCCTTCAGCCCACTGATTTTACAAATCTTTTCACTGAAATAAAGTGCTCCAAGAGAATAAGTTGTTATTTAGAGTCTTATTATTATTAATAGCTAATAATAATCAACATGCATCTATTTTTAGATCGATGATCTATAAATATACTTCACCCAATCTTCTAAAAATAGAATCTCATATATTTTTCACATTTGACAAACCATCTACAAATAGCCTCCTGCTACATATAGAATATGCTCACCGTGTCTAAAAATAAACATACACCTAAAAATAGCCCTTGTGGGCCCCACTTAGTTTAGGTGATTATTTTCCAACTAGGATTAAGGATGATGTTTCAGGATGCCTCCTTCAATATTTCTTGTTGCAATCTTCAAGAAAGACTGCTCTGATACCACAAATGATGGCAGTGTGGGTGCAGGCGTTAAGGAGAGCTGCTCAAATTTGGTTAAAATGTTCTCTAATTCAAGAGGAATTAGTTCCTGGTCTTTTATTCCACTCTCGGTCATCAAAATTTATTAAATCTGCTTGATAAAAATAAATAAAGAGACATGCAGAAGAAAAATTCCCCTTTACCCTTCATAACATAATAATGCACTTTAACCAATGTTTAAACCCTTCAGAAATATTTAGCATCTCAATCACTTAATAAAGCTCCTTTTGAAACAATATTAAAATCTTTGGAAATGTAATACTTTACTTTTAAACAAGTTTAAAACTTTCAGAAGTGGGTTTTCGGATTTCAAATATTTTAATAAATCTCCATTTTAATAACCATTGGGTCCATACCTTTTATTTAACCCCCACGCATCTACCGACACGAACATCGTCGGATCTCCAACACATTTGATCATAAGGCTATCACATTCAAATAGCCTCTGGACTTTATCAATCAAAAGTCACGTGAAATCAGCGGTTTTGCACCCCTGACATGTCTCGTTCTGATTTGATCACGTTCAAAATGAAAAAAAACCACTCACAACCCAAAAGCGGCACGACAACAGTGTCTGGTTTCTCGAAAACCACTTGTCCTTCAAATTTTCATTTTTTGGTCACATTGACACGAATTTTCTACTATTTTATGGTTTAAACTTAAAATTCTCTTAGAACCCTCATTTTCTACTCTGTCACTTAATAACATAGATCGATTATCGGATAACCAATCTCAAGCTAAGAAAACCAAATTTCTTTAAATTTCCACTCCTTTACACAGAAGTTACTTACACTTAATTTTTACACAGAAGACATAAAAATCAAATGCCTTTTTGGAGATATGAAACCCTCTGGGAATTTTCCAAGTATACAACAGATAAACAAATATTTCAATTTTATTAAATAAGAGGAAAACCCTCTCAATCAATTCTTCCACTGCCCAAATTCGACTTTCTCCTTCTCAGAGGTTACAATTTATAGGTTTTACATAACAGTCAACCTATTCTTGAGGATCGAATTCTCCTAAATTTAGATAATATCCTGATTACATAATATCTTCCCTAAATATATCAACTGAAAGCTAAATATGCTAAATCTAATCTAAAACAATTCAATCTTCCTAGATACTAGTTCAACCCTATCTAGTAAAACTGTAAATTGATAGCTAAAGGTACCAACACCTTTGCCTATAAACTTTTTTTGGAATTTTGGAATAATTAATGAAGCCATTTGTCTCTAAGCCTCATGCCCCTGCATCATTGATTCCATCATACTTCCATATTGAATGCTGGAGTGATTGAAAATACATTAGTTGTTTTCCTTTAAATCAGTTTTCATCTACAGTAGCATTGCAATTTCAAATTTCAGTTATAAGATTTATATCCATGGAATAGGACTAATGTTAAATTAGAAGTCATTAGAATAGAAAGTATGTTTTCAAATCAGATTCTAACCATTTAATAGATTTTGATTGATTTCTATGAAAATTAGTTTAATTTAAGAACACTTCCTTTTCTTCCTTCTTTTAAAATTAGTTTACACATTTAAATTTCACTAGATTCATTTGATTCCTTTCATAGTTCTAGATTAACATTTAGACATAAAGAACAAAACCCTAAAACAACATAAAAATGCATACAACAAAGTAAGAAGAAGGTTAACTAAGCACATATAGTGCACCACACTTCATTAGTTTACAAACCTCCGTTGACAATTTATGTAAGTAATTTAAGGCATTAAATTGACCAAAATTTTTGGCACCGTTGCCGGGGAAGTGTAATTAGGTAGCCTTATTTATTACATATATAAAAAAAGATATGCATAGGGAAAGAGATTATGGGGGTAGATTCATAACTAGAGGCATGAGTTTAATTCCTACAACACCAATCACTCCACCTAGACCACGATGTGATATACCTCCATCTCAAACTCATATTCCATACTTCACTAGACACAGACTTCCTAAAGTCCTAAGGTCAGAAATCCAATTAGGAGGATCTCCTACTTCATCCACTGAGGCAGTCTTAGAGGAAGAAGATCCTAGATCTCCAACAGAAGGAGTAACCTTTTTCACCTCTACAAGGGAACATATTTGAGCTGAAGAATTAGAAATTCCTAGTGAAGAAGAAGAAGAATAACCTTTATTCAACATTCCATTAATAGAAGAACCAGAGGAAGAGTATTTAACCTTGCATATTGAACCTTATATTAGCTCTGAAGAATCTATAATGGTAGGAAGAGGAGAAGGAGGAGAAGGAGCAGGGGAAGTTCTAAATGGAGAAAATTTACTATATGGAGGAGGAGGTGGAGGAGGAGGTAGAGGGAATGTAGGAGGAGGTAGAAGAAATGAAGAAAATAAAAGAAATAGGGAAATTGATAGTTCTTTTGGATTCCCTATAATTGATGGACATACAAATGCCACAAAGAAAAACATCTCACCTTCTGTCATCCCAAATTTTCATGGATTAAAAAGTGAAGATCCTGAAACCTTTTTGTTTGAATTTGAAGTTTTGTGTAGAACTTAAGATTATTTAAAAGACTCTCAAAAACTTAAGTTGTTTCCTTCAACATTGAAAGGAGCAGCTTTAAAATGGTTCATGGTTTTAATCACTTAGTCTATTAGAACATGGAATGACATGAAGAAAGAATTTTTAGAAAGATATTTAGATTATTGCATACTCATTAATCACAAGGATGAAGTATTCAAAATGATGCAAGAAGAGGATGATAATTTGGAGGATTTAATTCAAAGATTCAATTATAACATAAAAAGAGAAAAAATGGATAATTTAGATCAAGATACTTTAAAATCTCTTTTATTAAAATCCATTAGAGATGAGTGGATAGATATCCTAAAAATGATGGGAAAGGGAGATATCTCTCAACTCCCATTACCTGACATTGCTAAATTATGTATTCATCTCTCAAGGGGAAAAGAAAAATATAGGAAAATTTCAAGAGATCCTTCTCTTGCTAGAGTGAATAGAACTTCAACTGGAACAGTAAGTAGGGAAGAAATTGGAAATATGCTTGATGAATTTAAAACAGATATCTTAGGGAGTCTTAGTGAACATATATATACCCTTAAATTAAAAAACGAGAAGAAAGTCGAGACTGATTCTTTAGCTATTTTATGTCCTAAATATAGAAAGAAGCATGCTTTAAGAGAATGTCCTCTTGATGCAAAAGTCATAGAGACTTGTATGATTGGTTCATAAAATCATGAAACTAAGAGTTTCCCTTCAATTCCAGGTCTTAAGGCTGTTTTTCAAGAAGAAACAACTTCAAATCCAACATAATCTCTTTTCTTTGTCTCTAGAAGACCATGGCAGGGGCCAAAAATGCAAGGCTTTAACAATCAAATGTACACTCAGCCCCCACCAAATAATTGGAATTATTGGCAACAACCTTGGCCTTAACCTCAATATTGGGCACAAGGAATGAAAAATCCCTATGGTAGATACACTCAATACTACCAATATCCTCCATCATATCCAAACCATCCTCCCCAACAAATTCCTCAACAAAATCAACAACCCCAACTCCAAAACCAAAATCCACAACTTTCATTTCCATTCCCACGAAGACAAAATCAACTACCTGCCCAACCATTACCAAACCAAAATAATAAAAATCCTCAAAATAATTACATAATAGAAGGAAAACAATTTCCAACCTACATCATTACTCCTCTAGATATTAATGATGTCCAACTTAGATCTGGTAGGATAGTAGAAAAGAAAAAGCCTTCTGTAGTTGTTCAAGAACAAGATAATTTTGAGGAATATTATCTACAACCAAATAAAAGTTTTGAGGAAGGAACATCTCTTCCAAACTAGAATTTTGAAAATGAAAACCAAAAAGAACCAATAAACTCAACTCCTATCATAAAGCAACCATCGATACTTACTTCTAAACCTCCTTTTCCTGAAAGATTACAAGTTGATAGAGGCACAAAAAAGAATATTATGTTGCCCAATTATGATTTTATAGATGAATTGAAAAATGTTTGTATCAAAATCCCTTTGTTACAGGACATTAAAGATATTCCAATTCTAGCCAAAACAATAAAAGGGTTGAGCATGAAGAAACCAGGAAGAAAAACAAAAGAAATAAAAGGAATTCATGTAGTAGGAAAAATCGCAGACATAATGATGGGAAAAATTGTCATACAAAAATATATAGATCTAGGAAGTCCAGTTGTAAAAACACATATCAATGGTGTTGAAATTCCAAATACATTGATTGATCTAGGAGCAACTATAAACATCTTGAGGAAACAAACCATGGAACAACTCAAAATTCCTAATCTTTTGTATACACCTACATTACCGCAATTAACAGACAGATTTGTAATCAAGCCAGATGGGTGAATAGAAGATATATCAATATCCTTAGACTCTTGGGAGTATCTTCTTGATAATCTTAACTCCTAAGAACAATCTAGGAGGACATCCAATAATATTAGGAATACCTTGGTTGGCCAAAATTGATGCTTTCATTAGTTTTAGGTCTGGTGATATGTACATCTCTGATGGAAAATCAACAGAGAAATTTACTCTATATCCTCCAACAAAAACAATCACATAATTAGCAGATGAGGAATGGATTGATGATGAAAATGAAATACAACCTCTCTTTACTATTTCAAGCATTAGTGAAGATAGTCAAATCTTAATTTCAATAGAAAATTTTGAAACATCTTTAGAATATGAACATGAAAATTTCAAGAATAATGAAATATTGAATATTTTTCATCTATGGAAGAATTTGGTAGCTCTACAGTTGAAATATTTCCAGGAAAAACTTTGAACATAAACAAAAACTTGGAAAGATTACAACGGGAAATGTTAATCAAAAAATTACAACAAAATTCTTCTCCATATGGATGGGAATACACTGACATCAAAGGAATTATTCCAAAGAATTCTATACATCACATCTACATTGAGGAAATTTGTAAACCTATCAGACAACCTCAAAGAAGGATGAATCCAAATCTTAGGGAAATAGTGAAAGAAGAATTGTAAAAATTGCTGAAAGTGAACTTCATTTACCCAATTTCAGATAGTCAGTGGGTTTCCCCTTTAATGATTGTACCCAAAAAAGAATGGTAAGTGGAAGGTATGCATTGACTATCAAGAGTTGAATAAAGCTACACTAAAACATCATTTTCCTTTACCTTTTATAGATCAAGTATTGAATACATTAGTAGGTAAGAAGTATTTCTCATTCTTGGATGGTTTTAGTGGTTACAATCAGACTCAAGTAGCACCAGAAGACCAAGAAAAGACCACATTCACCTATCCTTGGGGGACTTATGCCTACCGAGTAATTCCTTTTAGATTGTGTAATGCCCCTGCAACATTCTAAAGGGAAGTACTAGGAATTTGTTTCTGATCTAATACATGATTATGTAGAGGTATATATGGATGACTTTACAATTTATGGGAATTCATTTGAAGAAGCTTTAGAGAATTTGGAAAAGGTTCTTAAAATATGTAAGGAAGCAAACCTTTCACTAAGTCTTGAAAAATGCTTTATGATGTTTACTGAAGGGATTGTTTTAGGACATCATAATTCAGGAGATGGAATTAAAGTTGCACATCTAAAGTTGAAGTCATCTCCAAATTATAAATTCCAAGTTGTCAAAAGGATGTTAGAATTTTTCTAGGAATCATAGGATATTATAGGATATTTATAAAAAACTTCAATAAAATGGCATCCCCACTCTTCAAGTTACTTACCAAATATTGTGAATTCAGTTGGAATCTTGATTGCCAATTGGCATTTAAAACTTTAAAAACAAATTTTTTTGAAGCACCCATCTTAAGAGGTCCAAATTGGAAACTATATTTTCATATTCCAACATATGCTTTAGATATAGCTCTAGGATATGAATTAGGACAAAAATATTTGATCCCCTATGCTATCTATTACACAAGCAATATTTTGACTCCCACTGAGTTAAATTTCACTATAACTGAAAAGGAATTCTTAGTTTTTGTTCACGCTATCAACAAATTTAGACATTATATCACAGGCTATGAAACCTTTGTTCATACAGATCATTCTAGAATTAGATACTTAATGAATAAATATTTTACTAATGGCAGAGTCACAATATGGTTATTACTCCTGCAAGAATTCAATATCACCATTCTAGGCTGACCTGGAAAACAAAACACAGTTGCTGATTTCTTGTCTAGAATTCAGAATGTCAAAAATGATACTCCAGTTGAGGATACATTTCTTGATGAATACCTTTTTGCAATAACTACTAAAATCCCTTGGTTTGTAGATATTGATAATTGCTTAGTCACAGGAAAGTTATCTTCACACTTGTTTGCTATAGAGAAAAGAAGAATTATTCAAATAAGGGCAAATTATTCATGGATTAATGATGAACTGTATAAAACAGGTCCATATCTCATTATCAGAAGATGTGTTCGAGAAGATGAAATGCATGAGATTCTTAAAGCATGTCATGATGAGCCCTGTGGTGGACACTTTGCTGATAAGATGACAACCTATAAAATTCTTCATTTAGGATATTATTGGCCATTCATCTTCAAGGATACAAAAGAATATGTCAAAAGGTGTGACAACTGTCAAAGAATGGGGAAACATATTCCTTCAGATGAAATTCCATTACAACCTCAGGCACTCATCGAACCATTTGAAAAATGGGCCTTTAATTTTGTTGAAGCAATCAGTCCACCATCTAATCAAAAGAAATATATTCCGGTATGTACTGACTATGTCACTAAATGGGTAGAATCTAAAGCACTTCCTTTAGCTAATGAACATTATGTAGTTAAATTTATTTTTGAGGATATCTTCACTCATTTTTGTTTTCCAAGAGAAATTGTGACAGATCAAGGATCTCATTTTACATCAAACTTGGTGGAAAATATTGTGGAAACTTACAGGATCAAGCACATAAAATCCACTCCTTATCATCCACAATAAAATGGTGAAGTAGAGTCTAACAATAAAGTGATTGAAGGAATTATCATTAAGATTGTACATCTACATAGAAGAGATTGGGAAGAAAGACTTCCTGAAGCCTTATGGGCCTACAGAACTACATGGAGGAATACAACATGACATACTCCCTATGAACTTGTTTATGGGACGCAAGTCCTATTCCCTATAGAACTTCAGATTCAAACCTTTAAGATGGCAGTTTAGTTGGGACTTGATTTATCAGAAGCACGGAAGCATAGATTGGAGAAACTTAATGAGCTTGATTGAATCAGGAAAGACGCAGTTCAAAGAACTAGTATAGTCCAACATTAAAGGTCCAAATGGAATGATAAATATATCAAGGAGAAGAAGTTTCAAGAAGGGGATTGGGAACTTTTGTTCGATTCAAAATTCAAAGATTTTCAAGGAAAGTTTCAGACTCATTGGTTTGGGCCTTATGATATTGAAAAAGTCTTAGACAATGTAGTAGTCAGGATAAGGAAAATTGATGAAGAAAAGGTACCTCTTCTTGTGAATGGACATCGATTGAAAGTATATCATAACCCAATTTCAAGAGAAGAGTTTATCAATATTTTCTAAGATAATACTGATATGAAGTTAGTGAATAAGAGTCCTTCTTCTTCACTAACTTAGCTTTTATTTTTCCTCTAAAAAAAGAATAATAATAATAATAAATTGTATAAGTATGAAAACCAATCAATGATTGGCATCCTTATACAAAAAATACATGATGAAAATCAGAAATTTCTGACATCCTATATTTTCCCCTTCTTTTCTACAATAAGTAGTAGTACAAAACTACATTCAATTCTACATTTACATTCCATTCCATGTGTTAGTGTCAGTATTTTCATACTTCCACCAGGGATCAAAACACATTTTGCATGTGCATCTTAGGTGTCTCACTCTAAAGATTTTTCAATTATTCCATTAGGTCATGATATAAAATTGTTCCACTAGTGGTTTTCCTTGTCAAGTGTCCCATTTTCCTTCACAAGTATATGCTTCCTGATCCTCTTCCATGTCTTCAGCATGCTGAAAACAAGTTTTCTCTCATTCCACTTTTAGTCAAAGTCAGTCATTGAGTGAGTTTATTTCATTTCTCATTAGGTCACTAGGGTTTCATTAGGTCAAATCATTGCATTGTCTCATGTTCAAGAAAGGGAAGAAAAAGGTGTGTGAGATGATCTCCAAGATGGTTTCCAAAGTTATACTTTGATTTCAAGTGTGAGTTTCATTCCAAGATGTAATTGTTTTTTTATTCATGTAATTTTATGTCAGTTCAAATGTAATAAGTAATCAGTCTCCCAAGGCTTCTAGCTTAGAGTTCCACATGCCAACACATCAGCTATCAAATACAAAAATTGTCTACTTCAGCAATTGATGAAATGTCAAAGGGAGTTGTCTTTCTCCAAGGGTGCCTAAGTCATCATTTTCCACAAGCACTAAATCCTAATTTCCTCTCCCACTGAGCTAGGGTTTGCTATGGAATTAGAGACATATGAGTAGAGAAGGCATAAGGTAGGTCATATCAGCAAGTATGAGGTCATTTCAAACTCATAAACATTATGTATCCGTCATTTTCCAGGAAATCATTACAAGAGTCAATCCATTTGCCACTCATAAGGCTAGTTTCTCTTCAAACTATGTTTCTTACCAAACAGAGATGAATTTAACAAACATGGGAGAGGTTTATATCCATAATAGGTCCAAGAAGAAAAAATTCCTTCAGGCTTTACACAGGTTTCATGGTTTGGGATAAATGTCAAAAATACATGTGCCATAGGAGTGTTGCTACACTTCTAGAGTGACCTTGTGAAAATCTAGTTTTCCCATCGCTAGATCTTTCAAATGACTTTTTTTATGAGAAAAATTATACCTAGACAGATAGAGCTTTCCAATGAGCTATCATAAGCTCAGTTTGGATTTGAGGAATGCCTCCAAACATTGCTTGCACCATCACTTTGCTTTTCTGCATCTTCATTTAGCATTTTTTTACCAGTCTTGGGAAAATCAATTTTTGACAAGGAAAATCAATTCCAAATATAAAAAAAGGTATATTTGGAAAGTAGGCTTCAAAGAATTTCCAACAAGATATACTCCCTATGCGTAACAGGTATATACTGTGTGTTTTCCAGGGACGCTGCGTGTTTGACTAAAAGTAGAATGTATTTATCAACGACGTTGTGCGTTTTCTAGGGATGCTACACATTTTCCCAATTGCTTCAAAAATTCTCTATCAGACCTTAAAATCTCATAAATTCACTTCCAAACCTTCAACAACAACTCTTCATGCCTCCAACAAGCCAGCAGGTAACAAATTTGATTCACTACATTTTATCAAATGTCATTTTGATGTGTGAAGTTTTCCTAAGGGAATTTGGTGTCTCCTTCTATTTCAAAACCCTAGTTTTCATTAAAACCTAATTTACACTTTGATCTTAGTCCCTTAGCCTTTATATACCTTTCCTAATACCACACAACACTTTCTCAAATCCCTACACCCTACCTACAATTAAATCCCCTATCCTAAAACCCCTTATAATCAATACCCCAGTCACCTCCCTCATATTACAAATCCTTATTCCCAAACTCTTCCAATTTCATCACAACAACCCTCACTTCATACACTCACCTTCCATTCCATCATCCCCATAGGCTTTGACACCAAACACACCATTGATGAAGTGAGATGCATCAAAGCACAAAGAGAGGCATGAGAAGACTAAAACCTTGCTTGAAGAGACACTAGAGAAGTATGGTGAACCAGATGATGAGGAGGAATAGCCTCCAAGATAGAGAGAAAGGACTAGAGGGATGAAAAGAGCTCTAACCTTAGAGAAACAAAGGGAAGATGAGCTAGCAGACCAACTTATCTTAGATGAAAAACTTGCCATAGAAATCAATGAGAAAAAAGAACTATGGCTTGAGAGGGTGAACCAACACTTAGAGTAGCTCTTGGCCAAATCTCAAAAGGATAATGACATTCAGAGGAAAATGGTAAAGCACTACACCATGAGGAACAAAATTGCAAGGGCCAAGCTCAAACAAGCCCATGCAAAAATTCAAACTTTGACCAAGCATGGAGAGAAATAAAGGTTTGATATACTTGCTGAGGTGTCACACCATGCTTGAAGCACTCAATGAGAAAGTAATCCAACAATTTTGGCACATTTTTTTTCACTCATGTTAATCTCTACGATTTTTGATAATTTTAAACTTAGAAATTTTGCTAAAGGCACAACGACCTGGACACTACGCTCTTTTTAGGGGCCTCCAAATGACACATGGCCACCACCAAAAGGTTTATAATGATGGGGAAATAAACCATAGCATTTTTTAGAAGATTTGGAGGAGAAATGGTCCCTCAAACATGTACAAAACCACCTAAAAGTCATGTTTCTACCTCCTTTTTGACCTGGTCCCTACGCGTTTACCAGTCCTGGCATATTGGAATTTTGATAGGGAAAATCAAAACCATTTTGAAACATGAATATATATCTAGACAATAGACTCAAAGATATTTCCAATGAGCTATCACAGAGCTGATTTGGACATCGAGAAGTCACTCAAAACCAGCTTTCCAAACATGCTATTTTTCCTGCTTGGACACTGCGCGTTTGCCAGAAAATTGCAAACTTTTACAATCTTCACCAAATCTTCTCCAGTTTGAATTTTCAATTTGGGAAATGTAATTTTACTAATTTAAATTTTCAATATTAATTTAAAAATCATGTTTTTACTTTTATCTAAGGTAGATACATTAGGTAAGTCATCAGTTAAGGTCAAATGAATATGTTTTTAGAGATAGGAATGAGTCACTTTCCTCATCGTACCCTCTAGCTTGCAGTTCAAATTTTCACGTAAAACTCCCTCACCTCATGGATTTGACCCTTTAGGATGAGAGGAGGTGGTTTGAGGTCTATTTAGCTCAGGTTTTCAGAGGAGTCAAGTGTTGGGGGTTGGACCCAGTTGGATGCTTGGCTTTTGAAGAGACATATTTTGTATCGGTTTTGAGGAGGAATATTAATCAAATTTGCAGCTATTTTTGTGGGATCCATGTGGTATGGTGTTTAGTTTCAGTTTCTCCTTTTGTGCTCATTTTTTAGAATGTTTTTTTTATTTCATCCATCATTTCATTTCTATTAAGTGAGTGTTTTGAAGTTTGATGAACATAATCCATAATTTCTATGCTCTATTTTGGGTAAATAATCACAGTTTTTAATTTATTCAGTTCAGAAAGAAACCATGATTTCACCATGCTCTTTCTAGCTCCTCACATGTCTTGATCATCCCACCCATTGAAATCCTAAAGTGCTAAATCACTGTGCCTACCTTGCCCCATAGAACATCCTGCAAATTTTGACCTAATTTCCCTTGCCCTATCTGTTTGACTCCTTCTGATCCAGCACAACCCTATACAATCAAAATAAAAAACCATGAGCTACTATACCTAGCCTAATATCTTCTTTCCTCAGTCATATTGGCTGTGTTTTTTGCGGAGAGAGCCCTCTCCTTGCTTAGTAGGGCTAGCTACTTGGCTAAGCGTAGTTTGTGGTTTCCTCGGAATTGCCTTCTTCAACCTGAGGTTCAATCCGAGTGATAACATTTTAGCAACTCAGCTGGGAAACGAGGTGATAGATATTCTATGAGAAATATTGTTCAAGTTTCAGATTTGATTGCTGATGGTGAACAACGATCAGACACATATGAAGGCTGAAACATTCACCTGGTGACTCCATTGTTCGAAATCCCAAGTTTCAAAATATTGATGGTGGCTCCACTGGCTAAATGAAGGACTTAGATGTAGTTTATATTTGTTCAAGGTATTCATGTATCGAATTTTAAAATCTTCCTGGTTTTCCTAATAAATTACCGAAATATGCATATTTTTTGAGCAATTGCCCTATATTTAATGAAGAAGATATGACTTTAACTCTTAAACATGTAGCCAATTTTAAAAAATTTGTTTCTTAGAGTCAAAAAAGAAGATGTCTTCATGAGATTGTTCTATGATTCATTTCAAGGGAAATGTAGACAATGGATTGAAAATTTGTCTGTCAGATCTATTAAGTCATTTGAAGAGTTTTGGCCTATCTTTCTGGAAACATGGATGGATAAAGAAGAATTCGAAACAAAGGCGGCCTCTATTCAAGGATTTAGAGAATGGGAAGATATGTGCACAGATGATGAGGTAGATGAGAACTTTGCTTCATCTCTTTCTTCTTATCTGAAGTCCTATCGATGTAGCCATGAAATTAAGATCAATGTTTTGCAAGAGTTTGCTATCAATATGGAAAAAGATCTAGCTGAATTGGAGACCCAAATACAGTCCAAGGATTTGGACTATCAAGTCCCATTCTTTGGGAACCTTTTCCAGCAGAAGTAAAGAAAGGTAAGGTTACCCTTGGATGTTTGCATTGATAGTTTGTAGCTGGAGGAATGTATTGAGGAGTTGGGGCAGCAGACAGAGTCTGGTTTTTATGATCCCATTGCAACATATATGGAATATTTTTTCAGTTTAAATAATAGACCAGATTGTCTTTTACAAATCTAGAGACATTGTGTGCATGTATGGCTATCAGAATGCCCAATTGTGTTCTGGTTCAAGCACTGCCAACCATCATTATTTTTACAGTTGCTTGATTGGCTAATCTGGCATTACATCATCACATGATCTAGTAATTTTACAACAAAGTAGGGTAGATTTGTACATAAATAGGTTGCCTAAGGCAAAATTTCAGTTTTCGGCATTAGTTTTATTTTTCTAGTGTATAGGTTGCAGTATGTGTTTATTTTGGTTGGTATAAGTAGTTTAGGTTTGCAGTTGTTTGTGACCATATTGCCCAATGGTTAGGCACTTGGTCTATGGTGTTCCTAACACCTCCAAGGAGCTGCCATCCCCAATAAGGCCAATGTTAGTGTTAGTATTTTTCCACCAAGGATCAAAACACATTTTGTATGTGCATCTTAGGTGTCTCACTCTAAAGAATTTTCAATCATTTCATTATGTCATGATATAAAATTGTTCCACTAGTGGTTTTCCTTGTGAAGTGTTCCATTTTCCTTCACAAGTATATGCCTACTGACCCTCTTCCATGTCTTCATCATGCTGAAAAGAAGTCTGCTATCATTCCACTTTTAGTCAAAGTCACTCATTGAGTCAGTTTCTTTCATTTCTCATTAGGTCATTAGGGTTTCATTAGCTCAAATAATTGCATTGTCTCATGTTCAATAAAGGGCAGAAAAAGGTGTGTGAGATGATCTCCAAGATGGTTTCCAAAGTTATAATTTGATTTCAAGTGTGAGTTTCATTCCATGATGTAATTTTATTTTTATTCATGTAATTTTATGTTAGTTCAAATGTAATAAGTACTCAGTCTCCCAAGGCTGCCAACTCAGAGTTCCACATGCCAACACATGAAATGTCAAGTACAAAAAGTGTCTACTTCAGCAACTGATCAAATTTCAAAGGGAGTTGTCTTTTTCCAAGGGTGCCTAAGTCATCATTTTCCACAAGCACAAAACCCTAGTTTCCTCTCCCACTGAGCTAGGGTTTTCTATGGAATCAGAGACATATGAGTAGAGAAGGCATAGGGTATGTCATATTAGTAAGTATGAGGTCTTTTTAAACTCATAAACATTATGTCGCCATCATTTTCCAGGAAATCATTCTAAGAGTCAAGCCATTTTCCACTCATAGGGCCAGTTTCGCTTCAAACTATGTTTATGACCAAAACATAGATGAATTTAACAAAACTGAGAGAGGTTTTTCTCCATCATAGGTCCAAGAAGAAAAAAATCCTTTAGTTTTTATACAAGTGACATGGTTTGGGACAAATTTAAAAAATATAGGTGCCATAGGAGAGTTGCTACACTTTTGGAGTGACTTTGGGAAAATCAAGTTTTCTCATAGCTATAGTGTCCAAATGACTTTCTTGATGAGTCAAATGATAACTAGACAGAGATATATTTCCAATGAGCTATCATTAACTCAATTTTGAGTTGACGGAGGCCTCCAAAAGTTTCTTGCAACCTCACCCTGCATTTCTGCACCTTCATTCAACATTTTTTGACTAGTCTTGGCAAAATCAAATTTTGACAAGGAAAATCATCTCCAAATAGAAAAAAAAAGGTATATTTGGAAAGTATACTTGAAGGGATTTCTAACAAACTATCTTGGGCCCAATTTGGACACCATAAAGGCCTCCAAATGTGGTATGCAAAAAGGTTATGTAGGGACGCTGCGCGTTTGATTGAAATTGCAGTGTATTTATCAACGTCGCTGCGTGTTTGCCAGGGATGTTGCGCATTTACCCAGTTGCTTCAAAAATTCTCTTCCAAACCTTAAAATATCACAAATTCACTTCCAAACCTTCAACAACAACTCTTCATGCCTCTAGCAAGCTAGAAAGTAACAAATTTGATTCACTACATTTTATCAAATGTCATTTTGATGTGTGACGTTTTCCTAAGGGAATTTGGTGTCTCTTCTATTTCAAAACCCTTTTTTTCATTAAAACATAATTTACACTTTGATATCAGTCCCTTAGCCTTCATATACCTTTCCTAATATCACACAACACTTTCTCAAATCCCTACACCCTACCTACAATTAAATCCCCTATCTTAAACCCCTCATAATCACTACCCCTGTCACCTCCCTCATATTACAAATCCATATTCCAAAAATCTTCCAATTTTATCACAAAAACCCTCACTTCATACACTCACCTTCCATTCCATCATCTCCGTAGGGTTTGACACCAAACACACCATTGATGAAGTGAGATGCATCAAAGCATAAAGAGAGGCACGAGAAGGAAAAAACCTTGCATGAAGAGACACTAGAGAAGTATGGTGAACCAGATGATTGGGAGGAACAACCTCCAAGACAGATTGCAAGGAATAGAGGGCTGAAAAGAGCTCTAACCTTAGAGAAACAAAGGGAAGTTGATCTAGCAGACCAAATTACCTTAGATGAATAGCTTTCCATAGAAATCAATGAGAATAAAGAAGTATGGATTGAGAGGGCCAACAAAACTTGGAGCAGCTGTTGGAAAAATATAAAAAGGACAATGAAATTTAAAGGAAAATGGAAAAGCACTACACCACCAGGAACAAAATTGAAAGGGCCAAGCTCAAATGATCCCATGTAAAAATTCAAACTTTGACCAAGAATGGAGAGAAAGAAAGGTTGGTTGTACTTGCTGAGGTGTCACTCCATGCCTCAAGCACTCAATGAGTAAGTACTCCAACAATTTTGGTACATTTTTTGTACTCATGTTAATATCACGTTAATCTCTACAATTTTTGATAATTTTAAACTCTGAAATTTTTCTAAAGGTGCAGCGACCTAGACGCTACGCTATTTCTTGGGGCCTCAAAATGACACATGGCCACCACCAGAAGGTTTATAATGGTTAGGACATCAAACCTAGAAAGTTTCATAATATTTGGAGGATAAATGGTCCCTCAAACATGCAAAAAACCACCTAAAAATTGTGTTTCTGCCTCCTTTTTGACCTGCTCTCTGCGCGTTTACTAGTCCTGGAAGATTCAAATTTTGACAGGGAAAATCAAAACCATTTTTAAAATGAAGATATATATAGAAACTAGATTCATAGAGGTTTCCAATGAGCTAACATGGAGCTAATTTGGACATCTGGAAGGCACTCAAAACGAGCTTGAAAAACAAACTATTTTTCCTACTTGGGCGCTGTGCATTTGCTAGAAAATTGCAAATTTTTACAATCTTCAGCAAACCTTCTCCAGTTTGAATTTTCACTTTCGGAAATGTAATTTTACTAATTTAAATGTTCAAGATGAATTTAAAAGTCATGTTTTTACTTTTATTTAAAGTAGATACATTAGGTATGTCAATAGTTGAGGTGAAATGAATATGTTTTTAGAGATAGGAATGAGTCACTTTACTCATCCTACACTCTAGCTTGTAGTTCAGCTTTTCATGTAAACCTCCCTCACCTCATGGATTTGACCCCTGAGGATGGGAGGAGGTGGTTTGAGGTCTATTTAGCTCAGGTTTTCAGAGGAGTCAAGTGTTGGGGGTTGGACCCAGTTGGATGCTTGGCTTTTGAAGAGACATATTTTGTATCGGTTTTGAGGAGGAATATTAATCAAATTTGCAGCTATTTTTGTGGGATCCATGTGGTATGGTGTTTAGTTTCAGTTTCTCCTTTTGTGCTCAGTTTTTAGAATGTTTTTTTATTTCATCCATCATTTCATTTCTATTAAGTGAATGTTTTGAAGTTTGATGAACATAATCCATAATTTCTATGCTCTATTTTGGGTAAATAATCACAGTTTTTAATTTATTCAGTTTAGAAAGAAACCATGATTTCACCATGCTCTTTCTAGCTCCTCACATGTCTTGATCATCCCACCCATTTAAATCCTAAAGTGATAAATCACTATGCCTACCTTGCCCCATAGAACACCCTGTAAATTTTGACCTAATTTCCCTTGGCCTGACTGTTTGACTCCTTCTGATCCAACACAACCATATACAATAAAAATAAAAAACCCTAAGCTACTATACCTAGCCTAATATCTTCTTTCCTCAGTGATCTTGGCTGTGATTTTTGCGGAGAGAGTCCTCTCCTTGCCTAGTAGGGCTAGCTACTTTGCTAAGCGTGGTTTGTGGTTACCTTGGAATTTCCTTCTTCAGCCTGAGGTTCAATTCGAGTGATAACACCATGGTCACATTCCATTTTGTAGCTCATATTATATTTTGCAGTAACATTCAATGCCACAGTCATATTCAATTTTGCAGCTTATATTTTATTCTACAGAATCTACATTCTGTAACTACATTCCATTCCGCAGCTCATTCCACATTCTGCAGCTGATTCCACATTCTGCAGCTGATTCCACATTCTGTAGCTAATTCCATATTCTATAGCCACATTCCATTCCATTCTGGAACTCTGACACATTTGTACAACCTACTAAAAAAATGACGAATACAGGAATTTGAAGGACTACATTTGAAGACCACCATGCTAAAAGGTACGTGGAGAATCAACACCATAGAAATGACAACGAAATGTTAGCTCTAAAGGTAAAGTTGCAAAAATTTATTTTAATAGCAAGGTTAAAACATTAACATGTATAATATGGATAATTATATGCTACCTTGACATGTCATCATTTGATTCGAATGGGACTTCCATCATATCATATATCAGCCACATCGTCTACATTATGTTTTATAACAGTCCATAATAGACTCCCCCATTAATGATTAATGGTCATGACCTATTGGCATGACATATCCATCTACGTTTCTTCAAAATCCCAATCCATCTCACTTATTTCTACAAACCCTCAACATCCTTCATCAGAGATATAATCTAATTCACTTCATAATAGAGAAGGATAATTATGAAGGTTAGGCTCTTCATAATAAAAGGCATGGGATTGATAGTCATATCAAAACTGGTGGGAAAAATATATATGGAAGGATATCTGCAGATCAGAGAGATGTTGCACAAGGCTACATGGCTTAAATTCATAGAAAAATTTGACGGCTTCCATAAAGAGATCACTAAGTCCTTTGCGAGGTCTTTTGATGGGACAAAAGTTGAATAGGAGATATCAAGTTCTCGGTAACTGAAGCATTCATCGCTGAAGCCATAGAAATCCCAAGGGTTGGTGAAAAGTGGTTCAAAAAGAAAGAATTTCACAGTGAATCATGGAAGGTTATTCTCAAAAATCCAGGTATGGATACTTCTGTTTTCAGAAATGGTATTCCTAGCTCTGTACTCAAGAAAAAATGGAGGAACATTCTTTTAATTCTGCAGAAGTTTATCACTTGTGAAGGAAGGTTTGGCTGCATTTATGTATATCATATTCGATTGTTGATCAATTTATTAGAGGATGGTGAAATAAATCTTCCTTTATTTTTGCTGAATAGCCTAAAAAGAATGTCTACAAATGTGCAGAAGAGAATACAGTTTATAGACAACACTATGCACCATCATGGTTTAATAAAAATACTTCTTGAGTTTCATTTAAAAAGTATAGGAGATTCCTAGGAGATTTTTCTTATCAAAAACCATTTCCAAGAAGTACCAGAGTAGCCTAAAGAGGACAATATTAGGAAAAGAAGAAGGAAGAAGATTGACACAAACATTGAAGACAAACCTACATCTCCATCTTAGAAAAATGATGAAAATCTCATCTCTGCAAAGCTGATAAAGAACAAAAAGCAAGGTAAAGTCAAGACAGGAGGTAAAATAGAAAAGAGGAGCAAGGTTACAATTAAAGAAAACTTAAATCCTCCACAACTAAGAAGGAGCTCCAGAATCTGAGGTTCGGTGAAGAAAACACTACCAAAAGAGACAAATGTTTGTATGTTTACATGAAGAACCTCCAATACCATCTCCCACCAATATTTCTCCTCCACATAGCCTTGAAAATTCTCCTATTAATTTTCAAGGAAGTCCTAGTAGAAGATCTCCAGGCATAGACCCAGTAAAACAAGAAATATATGATTACATAGAGTCACTGGAGAAGAGAAATGCAATAATGAATCTAGAACCTCCTATCAATCCACAAGAACCTCTAGTTAATACTATCAAACATGAAATCTATGAATTAGATATATTGAATGGGCATATTAAACATGAGAATGAAGCCTTGAAGCAGCAAAACAAATTGGAGAAAGTAATTAGTGAAAATACCATTCTGCACTTAGGACTGTGGTACAAAAAGAACAGGAAGTTAAAAAGAAAGAACAAATCACTAAAAAAGGTAGCCATTAATCTCAAATAAAATCTCCTTATTAGAAAGCCTAGGAGGGAAATCACTTCAAAGAAAAACAGAAGGAGGAAACTGGATTTGTTAGTAGAAGTGTCTAAAAAAATGCAGTAGGAGAGGAAAGTTTACGTTTTTGGTAAATTGCATGAGGACATGCAATGACTTCTTAGTCGGGGTATGTTGAAGCTCATAATTATCCTCTCTTTGAAATCCTTTCTCACCCTTTTTCCTTACTTTCTCATAAGTTCATACACTCCAATCAATGATAAATGTCATGTTTTATCTCAAGGAATGCATTTAAAAGATTTCTATGTTATATTTTGATGTTCTTGCTATTCAAATGGATTTTTGTAATTTAGCTACAGAACACCACATATTCTGTAGCTAATCATTGGTTCCACAACTACTTTCATGGTTTGACAGGTTCCAAGGAGAAATTAGAGAAATGTGCCACATGGCCATCTCCAGAATAATTCACACATGGATTTTGTCCTGTCTACTTGATCGAAATCGATAGAAAAGGATGTTTGAGATCGTGGTCAAAGTTTGGTCAAAGGACGTAAGCCGAGAGCAGAAGAACTCTTGATTTGCTCTGACGCATAAAATCAAGAGTTAACTAGTTAAAATCTAATTCTATGTTTCAGTTAAGATAGCCACCTGTAGGCGAAATTAGCTCATCATAGTTATGTTTGTCTTATTGAAATACCGGTTATGCAGAAATCGAAAGGCAGTTGTAATTTCTGAAACACTGTTTATTGTTTTAAACTTCTTTATTTTCATAATAAAAGGATCGTGTTTATGGTTCTAGTACCTACTTAATGCATATATAATTAGCTAGGATCTCAACCAAATTTGTTTCAGAGGGCCCCTACATAGGAGGAGGTTTTTCGTTAATTGTTTTAGTTTAATTATTTACTCTGTTTTGTCAATTTCCTGAGTAGATTAATGTTGTGTTGCAGTTTTATTTCAGTCTCATAGAATTAAGTTATGAATGTTTTCTTAGCATAAATTATAGAATAACTGTGTAATCTTTGCTTTCCTAAAAAATCTCAAGAATGTGGATTTATCTACTTTCCAATTGGATTAAGTTTGAGGAAATAGAGCTCACAGTTGTTTAGGTTCCTTTCATGTTCTGTCATTTACTTTCCTAGATCAAATTCTCAGTTTAAACATTGTTACCGATGAAATAGGTAACCACACTATTACCTACTTTTTTTTGGTAGCATAAAAAGCACCCGATTTTGAAAAGTGGTGATGCAGAATCACCTTTTTTTTTTTGGAGCACATTTTTGACACTCCAATATTTTTATTTATGAAGTATGAATATTTGTTTTAAAATATTAGTGATTTTCATGCTAATTTTGAAACGTATTGATAAAGCATCAACCTTTTTTTTAAACGTGCTGATTTTCATGTTGGTAATAAAACACAAAACTTAGATAAATATATATATATATATATATATATATATATATATATATATATATATATATATATATATATATATATATATATATATATATATATATATATAAAAACAATAAAAAAAACCAACAAAAATGTAAAAAAAAACAAAATTAACTCGTAAAAATAAAAAAATTTAAACAAAAATAAATAAATAAAAAACCAAAAAAAACAAAAATATTCGAAAATTACATCAAAAGAAATGACAAAATTTAAAAAAAAAACACATAATTTAAAGGAAAAAAACAAAAATTAACCAAAAAAACACACACACACATCAAAAACATTTTTTTCTAAGTTATTAAAAAAAACCATATAATTAAAAAAAAAAATTAAATAGAAAATTTAAAAATAATTTAAATTACAAAATTAAAATTTAGATAAAAAAATAAAATACAAAAAAGAAAAAATTTAATTTAAAAATTTAAATTAAAAAATAATAATAATAAGAAAAAAAAATACAAATTTTAAAATTAACAAAAAAAACAAATTAAAAAAAAAAAAATTTAAAATTGGAAAAGAAAATTAAAATAAAAAAAATTATCATTAAAAAACAAAAAAATGAAAAAAACCACGTGCAAATAATTAAAAAACAAATATCCATAAATTCACTGTTTTTTTTTAAATGAAACAATTTATATATTTTAAAAATGAAAAATTAAATAAACTAAAAGATTAAAAAAAAATTAAATTAAATTAAAATTTAATAAATAAATTTTAAATTTTAAAAAATAATTCATCTAAAATATTAAATTTAGAAACAAAATTAAAAAAAAAATTAAAAAAAATTAAATTTAAAATAAAAAAATTTGAATTAAAAAAAATAATTTTAAATTTTTTGAATTTAAAAAAAAAAAGTTAAAAAAAAATCAAATTAGAAAAAAAAATATTAAAAACAAAAAAAAATAAAAAAAGGATTTTTTGATCGTGGTGGTGCCGCCAATTGGCCTCCCGCAGCGGGAGGCCGATTCCGGGAATCGCCCTCCCGCCACGGGAGGGCGATTCCCGGAATCAGCCTCAGGGCGTAGGAGGGCGATTCTCGGAATTGGCTTCAGGGCGATTCCCAGAATCGGCCTCCCACGGTGGGAGGGAAATTCCTGCAATTGGCCTTAGGGCGATTCCTGGAATCAGCCTCTCGCGTCGCAGGAGGGCGACTCCTAGAATCGGCCTCCCGTCGTGGGAGGGCAATTCCCAGAATCGGCCTCCCACCGCGGGAGGTTGATTCTCGAAATCGGCCTCCCGCCTAGCGGCCAGCCTCCGCTGCCACCTAGGCAGGAGGCCGATTGGCGGCACCGCCATGATCAAAAAAAAATTCTTCTTTTTTTTTTAAATTTTTAGTATTTTATTTTTTTAATTTGATTTTTTTAATTTTTTTTTTTAAATTCGAAAATTTAAATTTTTTTTTTAATTTAATTTTTATATTTGAAATTTAATTTCTTTTAATTTTTTTTTGTTTTATTTTAATTTTTTATTTTAATTTTATTCATTTTTTTGTTTTTAAATTTTTTTTTCTAAATTTTGTTAATAATTTTTATTAAATTTTATACATTGTTTTATTTAATTGATTTTTTTTTCATATTTTTTATTATTATTAAATTTTATGTTTAGTTTTTTTATTTAATTTTTTAAAATATAGTAAATTTTGTATTTTTTTAAATTTATTTGAATTTAATACCTTTTTAAAATTTTTTATTTTTTTATTATTATTTTTTAATTACATAACATTTTTATATTTTTTTATTTCAATTAAAATTGTGTATTTAAAATTAGATTTTTTTTTTAATTAAACTTAATATTTTCAAATTAATTTGTTTTTTGTTTTATTTTTTATTTAATATATTTTATTTTATTTATTTTTTTCAATTTTTCAATTTTAATTGATTTTTAAAGTTTTTTAACTTTTTATTTTAACAATGTTTTTT
Source organism: Pinus albicaulis (assembly GCA_034641835.2). Taxonomy (NCBI): domain Eukaryota; kingdom Viridiplantae; phylum Streptophyta; class Pinopsida; order Pinales; family Pinaceae; genus Pinus; species Pinus albicaulis. The sequence goes on from CM076581.1 coordinate 406,815,569, forward strand.
TTTTCTTTATATTTAAAATATTTTTTTTATTTCAAAATTTATTTGTTTATTCATTTATCTATTAAAATTTAATAGATATATATATATATATATATATATATATATATATATATATATATATATATATATATATATATATATATATATTATTTTTTATATTTTTTCATTTAATTTATTTTTTAAAATCTATTTGTTTTTTAAATATATATTTTTTTAAATTTAATATTTTTATTGTATTTAATTTTTCATTTTTCATTTTTAATTAATTATTCATTTTTTTACTTTTAATTTCAATAATGTTTTTTTTTTTTTAAATAAATTTATTAAAATTTAATAAATTTCTTTAAATTTATGTTTTTATCTTAATTTTTTTTTTTTTTTTTTAATTTAATAAACATTTTCTTTTTCTATTTTAAATTTAATTTGTATATTTTATTTTTTATAATTTCTTTCTTTTTTTTTAACTTGTTTTTCTTTTTAATTTAATATTTCTATTTTCTTTTTCTTTTCTTTTTTATTTCTATATATTTTTTAAATTTTAATCTTTAATTTTTATTTTTATTTTTTTCTTAAATTTTAGGTTTTTTTAATATTTGAATTAAAATTTTTATTTTGTTTTTTATTTTTATTTTTTTATTCCTATATATTTTTAAATTTTAAGTTTTAAAATGTTTTTTTTTTTTTAATTTTTTTTTTTCTTAAATTTTAGGTTTTTTTTAATGTTTGAATTTTAAAAATTTAAAAATGTTATTTCTATTTTTTAAAATGTAAAAAATATGACAATTTTTTTTTTTGTTATTCCAGCGTCAATTGGTTTTGTTTTGACGGTGTTTTTTCAATCCTTTTTTCAAGAAACAATTTTGTTTTTAGCATAATTTTATAAAATGTTGAAATTTGACCTTAAAAAAAAACCAAGTGCGTTGTGGAATACATTTTTTTTGTTTTTGGGGTGTTTTTTCATGTTTTTTGAGTCTTTTTGGGTTAGAGTTCCCATTTTGAGGTCAGGTTACCTATTTCATCGGTAACAGTGTTTTTATTGTATAATTGGATGTTCCTAAAGATCAGGCCAAGAAGGTGACTTGTCATACTTGAAAATTGGGTACTCGAATGTCTAACCTATGAAATCATTGAGCTTTGCTTTTTATGCTTTTACATTGTTTTCTAGATTAATATTCTTAGTCAATTGTATAATTGGGTGTTCCTGAAGATCAGGCCAAGAAGGTGACTTGTCATACTTCACAATTGGGTGCTCGAATGTCTAACCTATGCAATTATTGAGTTTTTCCCTATGCATATTTTAATTTCTTTCCTAGACTTATTTTTTCAAAACTAAAGTATAACCGGTTGCTTATACATCATTTCAAGAGGGTGATTCCATCATACTTCCATATTGAATGCTGGAGTGATTGAACATACATTAGTTGTTTTCCTTTGAATGTGTTTTCATCTAGAGTAGCATTGCAATTTCAAATTTTAGTTATAAGATTCATATCCATGGAATAGGACTAATGTTAAATTAGAAGTCATTAGAATAGAAACTCTGTTTTCAGATCAGATTCTAACCAGTTAATAGATTTTGATTCATTTCTATGCAAATTAGTTTAATTAAGAACACTTCCTTTTATTCCTTCTTTTAAAATTAGTTTTACACATTTAAATTTCACTAGATTCATTTGATTCCTTTCATAGTTCTAGATTAACATTTAGACATAAAGAAAAAAACTCCCAAAACAACATCAAATCATATAGCAATGTAAGAAGAAGCTTAACTAAGCACATATAGTGCACCACACTTCATTAGTTTACAAACCTCGGTTGATTATTTATGTAAGCAATTTAAGACATTAAATTGACCAAACAGTTTTGTACAATATTTTTCATTTTTAGAAGCCATTAATGATGCTTCGATATGAATACATCCATCATATGACTTTCATTTGTAGCTTAAACTCAATAGAGGTATTCTATTTTTGACACGTGTACTTAAAATGTTTCATATTCAACTTCAATAATGTATGGGTCCACTATGCTTTTGTTGCTACCAAATTTCTTGCACCAATCCAATAGCCATTCGGGATTATGTCTAGATAATTATCTAGTCACTGATCAAATTCTAAGGAGTGTAGCATAGTTCTTATTCGAGTTATATTCACATAATAAATCCCACCACAATTTTCTATACTAATTATAATCATAGTCAATAATAGGAAATTTGAGAACAAGATTCCTTCCAAGCCATTAATTAATAATCCTTGGTTGGTTTAAACTATAAAATTAGACACTAAAATTCCAACTCTATTGTTTATTTAATGTGTTATGCAACTAGCTCAAAAAATAGAAGAAAGATAGATCAACAACTTAAAAATGATCCTGTTTGATGGGGAAGCCTCCTTTACATTACATAATGAACAATTATTTGATGATTCAAATGAAAAAACCTCATTTATATATATAGAAGTCTAAGGGGTCACAATATAATCAGACTCGACATAAAAATAATAGTGTAAGGGCACCAAACTAACAATTATGGGATTCTATGGTGCACAATAATAAAAATATGGGGACTACAAGGGTACAACAATAACAATAAGGGGGCTACACTAACAAAATTAATTAGGGTATACACTAGTATTATAGGCACCTAACATGGCCCTCTCCTTCAAAAAAGTGTTGTCCTCAATGCTTGAGTATTTTTGGATGCTTCTGTATAAAATTCTCATCCTCTCATGTGGAATATTCAACGAGTAAGTTATGGGAATATTAATTTAGGTGCCAATATGATTTTTCATTCCTCATCAAGTTATGGGAATATTGCTTGAATTGGTACCAATAAGAGGTGGTGCTTCAGCTCAACGAATTCCATTTGTTGGGACTCATACCAGGAAAAATTAGCTTCCACTCTTCCCTCAGTGACATGATTGAAAAGCCAAGTGATATGGGAGAATCCAAACACGAATATCTGATAAAAAATAGAAAGGCCCAAAAGGTTTTGAAGCTCTGTTAGAGTGGTCAAGGTTAACCAATCCCGAATGACTTGGATCTTAGCCAAATCCACATGCACAACCTACTTATCTATGACATAACCCATATATTGGACGTGACTCATGCCAAAGGTGCATTTCTCATTAGAACATATTTCGTTACTGTAGTGTTGGAAATATGATGCAGAGTGTTGTCCTTGATGGCAACCCACTGAATGAAGATGAAGACATGCGACAGTTGACATGTGTTGTCCTTGATGGAAATCCACCTGATGAAGTTATGCTTGACTTGATGGACTTAGTAAATGATGTAAATCTGATGTGATATAATGTTTGTTGACAATATGATGCTGAGTGTTTTCCTTGAAAGGCAACCCATCTGATAAAGATGATGACAACTTTCTTGATGAAGTTGTGCTTGATAGAATATGTTCTTGATGAAGGAAATCTGATGTATCTACAGTGAGTACAGAAGGCAATGAAGAAAGGATTTCAGCATGTGCTAGATTCTATGATGAAAAAGAGTATGTCTCTAGGTATACACGGATTGGCCTAGGGGAAGTCGCGTATGCACGCGGAAAAGAATGTTCCAAGTCGCGTATGGGCTAAAGCGCTCAAAAAGTGCAAAACCAAGGGTAACCACCATGGTATTGACCCATGGTATTGGGTAATGATCCGCCTAATTGACCCCATCCAGGTAGTTTTGGGCTCATGGTATTGTTTTCGCCCATGGTATTGAAAAAGGGGCTCATGGTATTGAAAAAGGATAAACCTATATAAGGAGAACAAATTCATTGTGCACAACATGAGAGTGGGTGCAAGATGTCTGAGCTTGAATGAATACTTCTCTCTGAAGTATATCTGAATGAAAAGGGTTACACTTGAATGATAAATCTGTATGTATGATGCACCAATGATGAAGAAGGAGATCTAGATCTGAATTGCTCTTGTATTTGCTAGATCTGATTATGGAAGGCTTAGATCTGTGATGAGGCGAGCATCTAGGCGAACATCTGTCTGAAGCAAAAGGGTAGATCTGAACTGAATATCTGATCTGATGAAGTATGCTGCTCTGTAATAATTGAAGATCTATACGCTACTTCGCCGCGGAGGAAGCGCGTATATACGCGGCTTCAACGAAGAGAAAGCGCGTATGCGCAATAAAATATACACTGAGGTATACGCTGGTTTGTGTGGACGGAAGCGCGTATATACGCGACATCAGTGAAGTGAAAGCGTGTATGCAAACTAGGGTTTGCTGAAGCAAAGGGTATGAAATATCTGATCTGTTCTGCTGTGTTTCTGCTATCTGATCTGTGTTGTTAAGTATCTGTTGGTGACGTATGTTTGTGCTTAAAAAGTTTGGAAAGGGTCCAGTCTGGAAATATGATGAAATGTGGCCTGCAAGTGGTGTTCTATTCAAGTTGTTGGATCCAGTGTGAAAATTGATGAAACGTGGTCCATAGAGGTGCTGAGGGTTGTAGCCTTCAGTCAGGGGGTCGTAGCTCCCTTCCAGGTGAGGCTGGTAAACGAGATCGGGGGGTCGTAGCTCTCTTCCAGGTGAGGCTGGTAAACGAGATCGGGGGGTCGTAGCTCCCTTCCAGGAGAGGCTGGTAAACGAGTTAGGGGGTTGGAGCTCCCTTCCAGGAGAGGCTGGTAAACGAGCGCAGGTGGGTGCCTGCGTGCTGGTCAAGTCTGCGCCAGCACATATGGTGTAAGATGTTTTCTCTATAATAAAATATTGAAGGCTGAGCAACTGCAGCGGTGGTTTTCTCCCGATTTGGGTTTCCACCTAAAAATCCTGGTGTTCATGTGTGATGCTTTGTGTGATGGTTTATTCTGTTCTTACTACACATGTTTACTGTTTATTGAACATCTGATGAATGAATGATGGAACAATATAAGTGAAGATTTAATGACAGATCTAAATCTCTGTGTATACGCTAGTTTCATAAAGGGGATCCGCGTATATACGCTAGTTTACTGAAGGAAAGTAGCGTATGGCTTTTAAGGAATGAAAAAGTAAAAAGTTTTGATTATGCAGTAAATACTGATTCACCCCCCCCCTCTCAGTATTTTTCCCAACAATTGGTATCAGAGCAGGTCCTTGTGCAGAAGCTTGATCGCTTAAAGGAGATCCGTCGTAATGGGAAGTCAAGAAGGAGTAATGTCTATAAAGCCACCTCTATTCAATGGAAGCAATCTGATATTCTGGAAGGTACGTACAAAAGCATATCTGCAAAGTCTTGGTGCAGATGTATGGGCAATCGTGGAAGAAGGTTATCAATACCCTGCAAGTATTCCTACTGATGCAGCTGAAAGAAAGAAGTATGAAATCAATGCCAAAGCAGTGAATGTCTTATTGGGAAGCATGTCTGAATCAGAATTTGCTAAAGTGATGCAGCTACATTCAGAAAAAGAAATATGGGACAAAATCATTCTGAGCTATGAAGGAGACACAAAGGTAAAAAGTGCAAAACTCCAAACTCTTAGAATTGAATATGAAAATTTGAAGATGCATAGTGATTAGAGTGTTGCCAGTTTCTTTCTTCGTCTGGATGATATTGTAAATCGAATGAGAAATTTGGGTGAAACCATAACTGATACTACTCTAGTGGAAAAGGTCTTAAGATCCTTGACTTCAAAATTTGACTCTAAAGTTTCAGCTATTGAAGAAAGGCAAGATCTGCAATCGCTTACTATTGTTCAATTACATGGTAGTCTGACTGCTTTTGAAATGAGACAAGGAGGTCCTTCTCAAATAAGAGAAGCTGCTTTTAAGGCATCTACAAAAGGAAAGGAAAAGGAGGTTGTCAAAGAATCTAGCTATGTATCCGATGAAGAAGAAGCAAATTTCGTGAGAAAGCTCCAACAAGGTACTGGAAGATTCAAAGGTAAGCTTCCCTTCAAATGTTTTGAGTGTGGTAAAGTTGGTCATTATGCTGCAAAATGTCCTTATAAAAGAAAAGAAGTAGTAAGAAGGAATAAGAACCGATCTAGCTCTAAGAAAAGTTACTATGCTAATGAAGATAGTGATGAGTCATCTAATAGTGAGGAAGAATGTGAAGAAGATCTTAGACTTCTCATGGCATTTGAACAAAAAGAAGAAAAGGATAATTTTATGGATGCTCTAGAGGAAAACGATTTTCTTGAAGAAAATAATCAACTCAAACTACGCTTAGAAGAACAAAAGATAATCAGAGAGACCATTGAAAAGCAACTTGAAGAAGCAAAGAAACATATTGAAAAAATAGAATGTGAAGTGGTAAGTCAAAGAAAAGAAGTTGAGAAAGCAAAAACCTTGAATCTTAGATTTGCTAAAGGATCTGAAACCTTAGATGAGATCATCAAGGTACAACTGAAAGATCAAATAGAAATGCTGAATGAACAGATGGACAAGTATCAAAGGTTTCACACTTATGCATCCAATCGAATTAAATATCTAGAAGCAGATTTTGAAAAATCAAGCAAGAAGAATGAAGGACTTGAAGCTGCAATCATTTGTCTTCAGGAAGATTTAGAAGCATCAAGTAAGAAAAATAAGGAACCTCTACAATCATTTGAAAAGGAAGGCATTGAAGCAGAAATCATCTCTCTTAAAGAAGATCTGGAAAAATCAAATAAGAAGAATGAAGAGCTGCAACAAACATGTGAAGGAAATGAAGATTGGTTGAAAGAAGAGATTCTAAATCTGAAGGATCAAGTTGAAGATGGAAGAAGAGAAGAAGAAAGCATGACAAAGCAATGTCAAGCCTTGGAGGTTGAGGTAAATATTCTCAAAGGTAAATTAGAAGAAAAGGTTAAACTTTTGAGGTTTCATGATAGTACTAACATTTTGGAAAATATTCTGAGTAATCAAAGGTCTCCTGCTATCAAACATTGTCTTGGTTTCCATGAAACTGTTAAAGGAGAATCTAGCTCACAAGGAAGTGCCAAAATTTCAGAGGATGTCAATGCAAAACCTGAAGTGTTGAAAGAGACAAAATCTCAATCAACAATCATGAATTCTCAAAGGAATTCATTCAAGAACGTTGAATGTTTTAAATGTCATAATTATGGACATGTTGCAGCAAATTGCAGGAGCAGATCATTTCAGCCTCAAACAAACAGTTCCTACATAGAAAGGTACTCTGGTTTCTTCAAGGGATATTGTTATTCATGTAACAAGTATGGACATAAAGTAGCTGAGTGTAAAAGGAGGAAGAATAGAAATACTCATTATGATTCTTATGTTTATTTCTCTGGCCACATGAGATGTTATGCTTGTAACAAGTATGGACATGTAGAAAAAGAATGCAAGATGAACAGATCTGGGAAAGTGGACAATTTTCAGCAGACAGTTGGAAAGCTCAAGAAAATTTGGAAAAAGAAGGAGGACCGATCAGAAACGTAGGGAATTCAGACCCTACTGCAGTCATCCGCTTCTGGAAGATTACTTCTCTGATTGACTGCAGGAACGATGTGAGATACATTATGAGATCTATTAATGTATCGTCACAAGGGGAGAAATGCATGATGACTCTCATGGTTGATTTGATTATTCTGGTTATGTTTACTTCTGACAGCACATCTGATGTAGAAAGGACAGGTACATGAGGTACAAGCTCAGGAAGAAATGAAGGAAGATGGAAATTTTCTATTCTTCACTTTCCATACGCAGGTTCCATTAACTAAAGTCGCATATACACGCGAGTTCCAGAAGACGCAGTCGCGTATACATTGATGATAAGAAAATTTATCTGATAGCTGAAGATCTAAAGCAGAGGTCCAGGGGGAGCATCAGTCTGACTGCTGATGATTGCACTGTTAGCATCATTCTAGTTATACTCATGATAATGAAATGATGCATGGGTTCTTGTGTTGAATATTATGGATGAAGCCTGGTTGCTTTATGATGAAGAGCATTCACTGTTGAGATGAAAGTCTTATAGTTCAGAGATGAGGACAGATCATGCAGAGATTGTTATTGATGACTTGCTGTTGAAGGTATCTCAGATTGCAGAAGTTAAGGAAGAAGCACTGGTTTAGGGGGAGTAGCAGGTTGAATTCTAATGGTTGCATTGTTGGAAATATGACTGCTTATTCTTTGGTCTTGATCATATAGAGTTGGGTTGCTATGGTTGAGATCTTTTTCCTACATATGTTACTTCATGTTACATCTTGAAGATCATGGTGATTTTGGACCACATGGATGATTGCTTGACACATATCTGAAGATGCTGTTCTGGTATGATAATCTCTTTTGGAAAGAATGTATTGATTCTGCAAAGGATCCGAAGGCTTGGTTACTAATGGGCTTATGCTACAACCATTGGATGACGCTTGAAGACACACCAACGCTATTCTGTTATATCTGTAGTCCAGGGAAGCAGTCAAATATCTCAGAAAGAAGTTGAACACTGTCTTTGCCTTACAAAGAATCAGATCTGGTTGAAACTTAGAAGGTGTCTTGGGATACGCGGGTTTCCTGAAACACAGTCGCGTATGTACGCGAGTTCCTGCACATAAAACCACGTATGGTTGGTTGCTGACAATTCTTGGTTGGTTCAGCTCTCTTCAGCACAGCTGCAGTGCTGTTTGGTATCTCTGGTGGTGTTCCAGTTCTCATAAATCTGTTTCTAATGTTTTGATGAAGATGCCTTGATGATTTAAGTTTTCAGGATGCACAAACTAAGGGGGAGCCTTAGTCATTTGGAAAGATTTCTTGGTTGCACAGATTCAGGGGGAGCATTAGCTTTGCTGAGTATAATGCAGTGTTGGCATTATGATGGTTCTGAAATATGTTCTCTTTCTTGAGGACTTTCTGGTGTTGGTCTTAAAGTTATATTTGTAGTTTGATGAAAAGGTCATGTTGAGACCCATGATGTAAAATTGTAATATTCAGTCATGTAAGGACTTGTCTAATTTGTAAACCCACTTGGTTGGGTAGCTGAGTCAAATTTTGTAAACCCACTTGGTTGGGTAGCTGAATTGAAATATGTAAACCCACTTGGTTGGGTGCTTGAGTCTTATATGTAAATCCACTTGGTTGGATATTTGATGTAATTTTGAGTCTTTTGGTGATAGGAAGTTCATAGAGTCATGTACTTCATTGAAAAATATGTTTGAAGATTTAGCATGAACTCAGGGGGAGCTTGGTCACTTCAGTATACATCAGATCTGCAGAACGCTTCTTCTACATGAGGAGAAAAGGGGGAGAGTATGTTGTTGTTGATCCGCCCGTTGCCCTTGATGTCAAAGGGGGAGAGTGACATAGTGTTTGAATGAAGATAATGATGTGCCCTTTGCCCTTGATGTCAAAGGGGGAGAGTAACATGGTGTTTGAATGATGCCAAAAATGGAGAGAGTGACATGGAAAATAGGGAGAATGACATGGTGTCATTGTACTATTATTGTACTTATCTGTTGTGGTAACCAAACACCATCATGGTTGCCATCAAGTCCAAAGGGGGAGATTGTTGGAAATATGATGCAGAGTGTTGTCCTTGATGGCAACCCACCGAATGAAGATGAAGACATGCGACTGTTGACATGTGTTGTCCTTGATGGCAATCCACCTGATGAAGTTATGCTTGACTTGATGGACTTGGTAAATGATGTAAATCTGATGTGATATGATGTTTGTTGACAATATGATGCTAAGTGTTGTCCTTGAAAGGCAACCCACTTGATAAAGATGATGGCAACTTACTTGATGAAGTTGTGCTTGCTAGAAAATGTTCTTGATGAAGAAAATATGATGTATCTACAGTGTGCAATGAAGAAAGGAATTCAGAATGTGCTCAAAGTATGATGGAAAAATTATGTCTCTATGAATACGCGGATATGTCTAAAAAGAACGTGATAAGTCGCGTATGGGAAAAAGCGCTCAAAAAGTGCAAATCCAGGGGCCCGTGGTATTGAAGGCTCATGGTATTGATGACTCGTGGTATTGAAGACTCATGGTATTGAAGACTCGTGGTATTGAAGGCTCATGGTATTGAAGACTCGTGGTATTGAAGGCTCATGGTATTGATGACTCGTGGTATTGAAGACTCATGGTATTGAAGGCTCATGGTATTGGTTTGACTCGTGGTATTGAAGGCTCATGGTATTGGTTTGGCTCGTGGTATTGAAGGCTCATGGTCTTGTTTTGGCCCATGGTATTGAAAAAGATAAACCTATATAAGGAGAAGAAATTCATTGTGCAAATCACAAGTGTGGGTGCAAGATGTCTGAGCTTGAATGAATACTTCTCTTTGAAGTAGATCTGTATGGAAAGGGTAAAGGTTTGATGATAGATCTGAATCTATGATGCACCTATGAAGAAATGATGAAGCAGGATATCTAGATCTGAAATGTATCTGTATTTGCTAGATCTGTTTATGGAGTGATTAGATCTGTGATGAGGCGAACATCTGTCTGAAGTAAAGGGTTAAATCTGAACTGAATGTTTGATCTGAAGAAGTATGTTGCTCTATGATGGTTGAAGATCTATACGCTACTTCGCCGAAGAGGAAGCCGCGTTGAAGCAAAGGGTATGAAATATCTGATCTGTTCTGCTGTGTTTCTGCTATATGATCTGTGTTGATAAGTATCTATTGGTGATGTATGTTTGTGCTTAAAAGTATGGAAAGGGTCCAGTCTGAAAATATGATGAAACGTGGCATGCAAGTGTTGTTCTATTGAAGTTGTTGGATCCAGTGTGAAAATTGATGAAACGTGGTCCAAGGTGGTGCTGAGGGTTGTAGCCTTCAGTCAGGGGGTTGTAGCTCCCTTCCAGGTAAGGCTGGTAAACGAGATCGGGGGGTCGTAGCTCCCTTCCAGGTGAGGCTGGTAAACGAGATCGGGGGGTCGTAGCTCCCTTCCAGGAGAGGCTGGTAAACGAGTCAGGGGGTTGGAGCTCCCTTCCAGGAAAGGCTGGTAAATGAGCGCAGGTGGGTGCCTGCGTGCCGGTCAAGTCTGCGCCAGCACATATGTTGTAAGATGTTTTCTCTATAATAAAATATTGAAGGCTGAGCAACTGCAGCGGTGGTTTTCTCCCGACTTGGGTTTGCACCTAAAAATCCCGGTGTTCATGTGTGATGCTTTGTGTGATGGTTTATTCTGTTCTTACTGCACATATTTACTGTTTATTGAACATCTGATGAATGAATGATGGAATAATATAAGTGAAGATTTAATGACAGATCTAGATCTCTGTGTATACGCTAGTCTCATAAAGGGGATCCGCGTATATACGCTAGTATACTGAAGGAAAGTAGCGTATGGGTTTTAAGGAATGAAAAAGTAAAAATATTTGATTATGCAGTAAATACTGATTCACCCCCCCCCCCTCTCTCAGTATTTTTCCCAACAGGTAATGCGAAAACCTCGGCTGGGTATACATATTATTTTTCCACAGTGAATGAGCCGACATGACTTAGTGAAGAGTTGTGTCTCCATATAGGATGACTTGAATATTTTTATTTGAGGCTAACATGTATATTTTGAGAGAGGCTGACTTGAAGGTTGGCTTTGAAGAAGATTTGTTGAGGAGATTGAGGATGATGACCTTATAGAAGAAAATGGCTTGATGGAGGAGTCCAATAAATTGACTTTGGCTCAATACTAATTACATTATTTAAAAGCCCAAAATGTATCAGTTTAGATCTGTAATGACTAACTAGAATTCCACAATGGGTTCCTTAATCTAAATATGAGCCAAGCATGAAACCCATGCTTTAATAAGTCATTTAATAATTATAAATTATTTTTGACAAATATATTAATAATGAAGACTGACCCTAGCTACATTCTTCAACATCTAAGAGACACAATTGTATTGTGATATTTTCCCTTCTTTCCAACTTATTCCATCCTTCTAGAAAAATCCCTTTTAATGAAGCACATATATCCATAGTGATCCATTGATATTTTTTCACCAACAACTATTCCACTTTGGACTTATATATCTCAAAACTATGCTCATTGAATTTATGCATCTATATCTTTAAACTACTCAACTATTTTATTTCAACATAGGAATCAATTCGATATATCTCCCATTTTAATGGGGTCTATCACATTTCGGAAAAACACATTAGCCATAAAAGTTTCCCATTGAAACCAAAAGTAATTTGATACAAAACATAGGTTTTAACCTTATATAGTTAATTGTTTCAAATAGATTCTTAATAAAATGAAAATTATTCAATGTAAAACACATGCATTAACATATAATTTACTCGAGAAACCCAAAACGAGAAGATCATTTTTTTTATTAGTATATTAATTTTTAGACCATCAGACACACACACACACACACAAACATATGTATGTATGTATATATGTATATATCCCACAACAATTATAAAATACCAATCCATTACCTTGGATCAGAAAAAACTTTAGTTCTTTAACTGAAACTGTAGAACCATGGGGTAAACTACCATGCACTAGAAAAATGTTAAAAGAAAAAACCATGTGATGAAAACCATCATAAAGGGAGAATTTGTTTTTTCCCAAAAACGTTTTTTGGGGCACTACCCCTGAACACCTGTGTGTGGGGGATTTTTTATCTCTATGAAACCCTAAAGTGGGGGTCCTTTCCTCCCATTTTATTCCCACCACTATTCTTAGATAGTGCATGGGGGTATTCACATAAATAATATAACACATACCAAACTTCCAATAATTCTCCTTAATGTGACCATCAACGTTGCAATGGTTAAAATTATTTCTACTACCCTTGCATGGATGTGTAGTGGCTATTTTATTCTTATCCTTCCCCCATTTCCAGTTCTTATTCCCCTCCTTCAAAGCTTCTTGGTGCTGTTTTTTCTTCAAACCACTTAAGTACCCTTTATTTTGGCCTATGGTTTCTAGATAATTTGTGTATACACATGGCTCATACATTATCCTTAGCTTGGAAATAATCACTTGTTTTTGTAGATGGTTATATAGACCCCACATATACTTGAGGAGTACATTTGGGCTCTTGGGAAAAATATCCAACAATATGACCATATTTTTGAACTTAGTACACTCTTATACACCCTTATGTCTACGTAAAGTAGTGTGAGTGATTCCACAGGTCCTCTACACACTTCATAGGGTATAATTGGGACAGGTAGTGTTAATTTCTACAAGTTCTAGGCAGAGTCTGTAAAAGGCTAGGTAGCCTCTGGATCTCATCTTTTATGAAAGGTGACATATACAGTAAATGCCCCTACAGTCAATCTCTGGAATATATATAAATAGAAGTTCTTCATTTTAATATCCATAAACCACAACCACTTTAAGGAAAATTATGTACATGTGTCATTTCTCCCATACATGTGTCATTTATCCCATAAACTCTTAAGGCAAACTTTAAAGCATGTGTCATTGGCTTTCTCCCATTAACTTTAAAGCATGTGTCATTTCTCAAGGCTTTCTCCCATTAATTCAAGGCAAACTTTGAGACCTAAAAACTGAAAGTAGTTGAACTTCCATAGGATAGGATCCCCCAAACTCAAATGGAGTAAAATGTAAAATGTTAAAAGTGGAGTGTTTTATGATGTAATGGATCTTAATAATCTAGATTGGCATGGTTGTATTGAACTTCCATAGGATAGGATCCCCCAAACTCAAGGTGAGTAAAATGTAAAATTTTAAAAGTGGAGTGTTTGATGATGTAATGGATCTTAATAATCTAGATTGACATGGTTGTATTTTATTAATGTACCTAAATTTACACCTTCCATGTTTCTTTATTCTTGTAAAGTGTTAAAAGTGGAGTGTTTTAGGATGTAATGGATATAAATAATCTAGATTGTGTTAAATATGATGTAATGGATCTTAATAATATAGATTGACATGGTTGTATTTTATTAATGTACCTAAATTTACACCCTCCATGTTTCTTTATTCTTGTAAAATGTTAAAAGTGGAGTGTATTAATGTACCTAAATTAACACCTTCCATGTTGCTTTAATCTTTTAAAATGTTAAAAGTGGAGTGTTTTATGATGTAATGGATATAAATAATCTAGATTGACATGGCTACAGTGATATGATGATAGTGTAGGTTGATGTTGAAGTTGTAAAATTCTTGTACATATCAAGGATGAATGATAATACAAGCCAAAAATGATATTAAGGACATGTTGATGGGAAAATCTGTCCGGCCAACAGTAGGGGATCTCCCCGATAAAAAGTCCCAATTAGACTCTGAACCGTTTGTGATATGGATCCCGTCCGGGGTGTGGGTCCAGCTACCACTGAATACTCCTTCTCTTGGACACAAACGAGCCCTGCAAAGTTATAGGCATACAGTTATCGGATGATACAAGGTAAAATATCGATGATTTTCAATGAGCATAAACACTACAAATAGCAATATTTTTGTGTAACCAGCTCCAAAAATAGAAGAAAAGAGATATCAATGCCTTAGAAATAAGCCACTTCGAGGGGGCAACCTCCAATACATTACATAAATGAAAAATTCTTGGATGATACAATTTACAAAACCTCCTTTCTATATATAGGAGTCCATGTGGCCATAATGTAATCCTATTGGGCCACAATGTAATCCTAGCCGACCTAACAATAATAATTTAAGGGCACAATAATAACAAAATGAGGGTTACAAGGGTACAATAATAACAATAAGGGGGTTACACTAACAAAAATAAGGGACTATACTAGTAATATAGGGACCTAACATGCCCCTCTCCTTCAAAAAAGTGTTGTCCTCAATGCTTGAGTAGCTCTGGGTGCTTCTGTATAAAATTCTCATCCTCCCATGTAGAATCTTCCGTGGGTAAGTTCTTCCACTTGATGAGATACTCTGAAATTGATCGATTCCGTAGTTGTCGAGTTCTTGTTTCCATGACCGCTTCTGGTTCCAATATGATTTTTCCTTCCTCATCAAGTTCTGGCAATATTGTTTGAACTGAAAGATTTTCTCCTATAACCTTCTTTAAGCATGAAACATGGAAAACTGGATGTACTCGCGAAGAAGTAGGAAGCTCCAATTTGTATGCCATAGTACCAATCTTTTGCAACACCTTGTAAGGACCATAGTACTTTGGCGATAATTTATTATCCCTCTTAGCTTGCTTGAGGGACATTTGTTTATATGGTTGTAGCCGTAAAAATACCCAATCTCCTACATCAAAACTTCTCTCGCTGCGATGTTGATCTGCCTGTTGTTCCATTCGATTTTGTGCCAAATTCAGGTTATCCTTTAAGAGTTGGAGAACTTCTTGCTGATGCTCGATGTGATCTTCCACTACTTGAACCTTCAAATTTTCCCTCAAAGATGATGTGATGGATGGTGGATGATATCCATAAAGTGCCATAAATGGGGTCATTTTTGCTGCAGTATGTAAGGAAGTGTTATACCACCATTCAGCGAGAGGTAACCACTTGACCCATTGTGTTTGTTTATCAGATACAAAACAACGAAGATATCCTTCAAAAAATTTATTTACTATCTCAGTTTGACCATCAGATTGAGGATGATAAGATGAGCTATGAGCTAATTGAGTACCCAAACAAGAAAATAACTCCGTCCAAAAATTTCCAGTAAAAATGGGATCTCTGTCGCTCAAAATAACCCTTGGGCTTCCATGTAGCTTTTGAATTTTATCCATAAATGTAGTAGCAATTGTACTTGCTTTAAATGGATGAGATAATGCACAAAAGTGTGCATACTTGGTAAGTCTATCAACTACCACCATGATGACACTCTTTCCTATGGACTTAGGTAAACCTGTGATAAAATCCATTGAAATCTCCTCCCAACGTTGACTTGGAATGGATAAAAGTTGTAGAAGTCCCGGGGTCTTAATTGTCTTAACTTTATTCTGCTGGCAAACCAAACATTCCGCCACAAAATTTTGACTATCAGATTTAAAGCCATCCCAAAAAAACTCTTTCTTCACCCTGTGGTAAGTTTTTAAAAATCATGAGTGTCCTCATAAAGGAGAAGTGTGCAATTCCAGAAGAATCTTTTGTTTTATTTGGGAATTCTTACAAAGATATAAGCAATCTTTGTACCATAAGGAATTATTTTTCCAACTAAATGTATCAGATGTACTAGGATCTTGCTGCAACTTTTGAATGAGTGTCCATACATCTTTTTCCTTCTTCCATTCATCTCTTGCTTCGGTTATCCAATCTGGTTGGATAACAGAAATGGCACAAAGCAATGCTTCCACCTCTTCATTCTTTCTTGAGAGTGCATCTGCAACAACATTAAGCTTTCCTTTTTTGTAGACTATTTCAAAGTCATAACCCAACATCTTTGTGACCCATTTTTGCTGCTCTTCTGAAGATAGTCTTTGTTCCAAAAAGTGTTTAAGACTATCATGATCAGTTTTTACCTTGAAGTGTCTTCCCATTAGGTAAGTTCGCCATTTCTTTAGTGCATGTAGTATTGCTAACATTTCCTTCTCATAAATAGGTTTCTGTAAATAATTTCCTTTGATTGGACGACTTTCAAAAGCAATGGGTCTTCCTTGTTGCATTAAAACTGAACCAATTCCATTTTCTGAGGCATCACATTCCACAATAAAGGTTTTTGTGAAGTCTGGAATAGCCAAGACCGGTGCTAGGCACATTGCCTCTTTAAGATGTTCAAAGGACTTAGTTGCTTCAGGAGTCCATGAAAATGCATCTTTCTTCAATAATGTTGTTAGAGGTGCTGCTATTCTCCCATAATTCTTAAAAAACTTGTGATAATACCCTGTTAACCCGAGAAATCCTCGCAACTGCTTTATGGTTGTGGGGAATTTCCATTCCTGAATGGCTTTAATTTTGTTAGGGTCTACTTTAACACCCTCGTGAGATACAGTATGACCCAGATATTCCACCTCTTGTACTCCAAAGAAACATTTGGATGTTTTTGCATATAATTGTTTCTCCTGCAATAGTTTGAGCACCCTGTCAACATGTTCAACATGATCCTTCCAAGATCTACTATAGATTAGTATATCATCAAAAAATACCAGCACAAATTTTCTAAGGAAGGGTTTGAAAATGGAATTCATCAACCCTTGAAATGTAGAAGGTGCATTGGTAAGGCCAAAAGGCATGACCAAAAATTCATAATGACCCTCATGAGTTCGAAATGCTGTTTTTGGAATATCTTCAGTCTTCATTCTAATTTGATGATATCCCGAACGAATATCCAACTTGGTAAAATAAATTGCTCCATGTAATTCATCCAATAATTCATCAATCACAGGAATGGGAAATTTGTCTTTAATGGTGAGCTTATTGAGCTCCCTATAATCCGGACACATTCGCTATGATCCATCCTTCTTGTGTACCAATACTACAGGAGCAGAGAAAGAACTTTGACTAGGTTGAATTATACCCGCCTCTAACATTTCTGCAATCATACGTTCAATTTATCTCTTTTGGACGTAAGGATATCTATAAGGCCTGATGTTTGGAGGAACACTTCCTGGAATCAAATGAATAGCATGATCATGATCACGAATAGGTGGGAGTCCTTTGGGAGTTTCAAACACCTTGGAATGATTGTCCAAGACTTGTTGGAGATCTGCAAAAATAGATGATTTTGATGTTGGAACTTCTAGTGAGCATAATTGTGCAATTACACCTCATTTTTCTTTCTTTAGAAGCTTTGTCATGACATTAGAGCTTATTATCTTTCCCGGCTTCCCTACAATACCCCGTAATTCGACTTCCTTTCCTTCTGAAAAAAATTTCAAGAAAAGTTCTTGAAAATTAAAAGCTACTGTCCCCAAAGATTGTAACCATTGTACTCCTAGTACAACATCAGCACCTCCCATAGGAATGGAAAACATTGGACTAGTCAATACATATTCCCCCATGGTTAGCTTGATATAATGGCATTTTCCAGAGCAATTTATAGTTCCTCCATTTGCAACCATCACTTGAAATTCTGGTGCTAGGTATAGGAAACAATTTAATTCCTTGGCTACCTTACAATGAATAAAATTATGGGTGCTACCTGAATCAATCAAAACTATTACCTTTTTCTTCTTGATATGTCCTTCTATCTTGAGAGTTTGAGGAGTGGTGATTCCTGCCAGTACATTACATGATATGGTCGGATTCATTTCTTCCTCTTCTAGGGCTGGTTCCTGGTGTATGTCCTCTTCTTGTTCACTTTCTTCTTCCTCTTCATAATCTATGTAAAATAATTTATTCTCAGCACACTTATGACCTTTAGTGTATTTGCTATCACAACTGTAGCAAAGCCCTTTTGCTCTTTTTTCTTCCAATTTTTGTGGTGTCAACCTTGTAGGTTGTGGAAATCTAGACGTAGCAACCCTTCCTTCTTTATAGAATTGAGTGGTAGGCTTCCTTGTCGCCATAATTTTACATTCAACTTTTCTTGCCAACTTGAATGCCTTCTCCAATGAATCAGGTTCCAGAACGCGAACTTCATGTTGGATGTTATCCTTTAAAGTGCCTATGAAGAGATCGATCTTGTGTTCCTCTGGAATATCAGTTACCCTTATATTCAATTTTTGGAAGTCCTCAATGTGCTGCCCCACTAAACCCTTTTGTTTGAGATTTATCAATTGGCTAAAGAAGGTGTTTCTCTTTGTATCCTCATAATGTGCTATCATTTCCCCCGTAAAAATTGACCAAGTGACAATTTTTTTATGGGAGCAAAGCCATCGATACCATACAAATGTATTTTGTTCTAAATGTAAAGTTGCAATGCGTACCTTTTGTGTGTTTTGCACATTATGGAGATCAAAATATTGCTCCATCTGTAGTATCCATGTTACAGGATCCTTTCCATCAAACTTCCCCATATCCATTTTTGGAATATGGTGGTTCTTCCCGCCAACATTAGAGTTTATGAAATCACGATTAACATTTATTTTGTTCTCATCATGAGGTTATTCTACTATCTTTTCACCATTAGGAAACATTTCTTGTATCAACTTTGTCAAACCTTCCATGTCTGCTTTTAGAAAATTCTTCATGTTTTCCATTTTCTCATCGATCTTAGCTTCCATGTCATCCATCTTAGATTCCATGCTAGCCTCCATGCCATCCATCTTAACTTCCATGCCATCCATCTTAGCTTCCACGCCTTTCTTCAAAACTTCCATTTCATTTTTTGTTGCTCTTTGCGAGAGTGAAATTTTTTGCACTTGCTCTTGTAATTTTGATAGATCATGTTGCAATTCTTCATCTTCATGAGTCATAGTAGAGCCTTCTGAAGGCTTAATGGGTGTTGAATTATTTTTACGGGGCATATTTTAGAACCCAATACTGATATATATTCTACAATATGCCCTTGTAATCAATTCAAATTGATTCTTCAAACAAGACTTATGCAATTCGCAAAAAACAAATACACACATTTTTCTTGCTTTTGAGGATCTCGATATTGAAATTGGATTATATCTGTAATTGTAGCACTTAAATATTTGAATTTTGGTACCGATGTAGCCCTCTGAATTATCTTTCGAATGCCATAGGTCTGACCTGATTTGGATTCTCCAAGACAAAGTTGTGTCCAATTTCCCACAATGACCTAATTATGGACTGGTTCAGTACAACAAACTTGTACGACTTGCCACGTGTCACTGTTTCGTCCTTTGGATCTGAAATTCATATCCAAGAAACTACAGTCCGTGTACTAGTGACCAATTTTTATGGAACTCCAATCCGATGCTTAGAGAGAGATTTATGAAGATTTTCCCACGATCACCTCTTTGAGATGAAATTCAGGAGCCTGAAAAAGCACTACCTTCCACAGATCATATCTCCGAAAATATTATGAACTAAGATCTGAAATTTTTCTACGATGTTCCTCAGGATTTCAGCTTCGTACCCTATGAATTTAAGCTTCTTAAACTTTTTTTAAAAAAGTTATAGTGAAAATTCCACGATGACCAGTTTGGAGTAGCGAAACCCTAGAATCCAAAGCTCTGATACCAAATGTTGTGTAACCAGCTCCAAAAATAGAAGAAAAGAGATATCAACGCCTTATAAATAAGCCACTTTGAGGGGGCAACCTCCAATACATTACATAAATGAAAAATTATTGGATGATACAATTTACAAAACCTCCTTTCTATATATAGGAGTCCTTGTGGCCATAATGTAATCCTAGTGGGCTACAATGTAATCCTAGCCGACCTAACAATAATAATTTAAGGGCACAATAATAAAAAAATGGGGGTTACAAGGGTACAATAATAACAATAAGGGGTTTACACTAATAACAATAAGGGACTATACTAGTAATATAGGGACCTAACAAAGATAAAAAGAAAACACGCAGCTGAAGGAGATGTTGTTAGCAGCATATCATTAAGGTCGTGTTTGTAAAAGTTGTCCAAACCATAGAAGAAACAATTTTTCCTGGCAAAAAACAACTTATGCGTACTTGAGCATTTTCGTGAATAAGATAGATGTCAATAATAAAGTTACAAACACTATGTAAACAACATACCATCCTTAACACATTAAGTGAGCTAGAATGCATAAAGAGTATAATCAGAAAACACA
The DNA here is from genome assembly GCA_034641835.2 of Pinus albicaulis. NCBI lineage: Eukaryota > Viridiplantae > Streptophyta > Pinopsida > Pinales > Pinaceae > Pinus > Pinus albicaulis. The sequence goes on from CM076581.1 coordinate 406,836,027, forward strand.
GATTAATCAATCATAAGATATCAGACATATAAGAAGAAATACTCATAGTATCGACACATTGATTCTCATTAGATCCAATAGTGGATTTAAAACTAATGCTTGTATTCATTCATAAGGGGATTTTCAATGCTTTACAACTCTCTTTCTCTCCTTTGGAATCCAAAAAAAATTCCTTTACAAGTCCCCGAAGGGAGTATATATAATACAAAATTGACCCTTGTGTGCCCTGACTCTTTGCATTCCCACCTGTTGGTATGCTTTGTGACCTGAATGGAAAATGCGACCTATGACCTGAATGGATAGTGTGGCCTGCGACTTGATCGTGGAAGATGCGACCTGCGACCGCTCCTGTAGACTGTGCCTTGCAATCTGATCATGGGAGCGTGTGTGCGATTGCGAGGTCGGGAAAATAAACTTGCTGCTCTTTGAGGAAATTCTTCCATGCAAAATAATCTGCAGCTACTGGGGAGATCAGAGGAGTATCTTCCCTTAACCTGTGCAGGAATTCTAAGGCATTCGGAATCATAGTTTCTATTTTGATTGTGACCTGCTTAGATAAGGAATCCAGTTTGGTGTAGATCCAAACTGGCATCAGGACGAACTTAACCAAGTTCTCCTGCGATGCCGGAAGATCAGGTGTAGTGGCAGCTTGTCTGATAGGCTGTATAAATGCCTGAATTTCCTGATCTACCTGTTCCCATGCCTTTTCTTCGCCCAGTGTACCTAGAGAAGGAATATGGTTCAGTTCATGCATCGAGTCAATGCCATTGATCAAATGCTCATAGGCGGTCATCACCTTCTCTAGATCTTTGGATAATTTCTCCTTGGATTACACCTTGATACGAATTTGGACCTTGTCGTTCTAAGTGTGAATCTAATCTTTCCTGGGTATAGTTTCTGGAGCATGCGGATATCCTTTTTTCCATTCTATCATTCTATCCAAGGCATTGGAGGCTTCTTTCAGTTTCTTGTTCCTCTTCTTAGTTTCTTCTTGAGCTCTCAGTAGAGGCGCAACTGTTTGATTTATGGTGAACATTTCCTCGTATACATGCCTCATGGTGGCTTCCAGCATCACCGACTCTCTTTGGATAGTGAATGGTACCTCGTTAATAAGGGTGTTCTTATCTTGGAGCTGTTGGACTTCTTCCCTTAGTGCTCTCTTTTCTTGCTCCGACCTAGCTTCCCTTTGTTCGGAGTCTTGTAATCTATTTTGTATGGAGAGGATTTCCCTACTAATCTGGCTCACGTTATCTTCGGTGGCTACAGTGAAAGCAGTGTTGGTTGATGCTATCATTACTGGATTGGTCCTAGTGTCCAAGACTATATCCTTTTCAGTTGTGGCTGTGAATGGCATGGCAGGGCTCTGTGCTAGATATCTCCTCTTTTCCTACCTGATTTTGAATGTGAACTGGTCATAAGTGAGCCTCGTCAGACTGAATACTTCCTCTTCTTGTCCATCGGAGGTACCTGGTTCTGAGAGCGCAAAATGTGAGTTGATTGCAAAGAATTCTATGGCCAGCAGCTCTGTCTGTAACTCTGTCACTAGAGGAAGCGTTTCGGTGTCTTTGGAAGAATTTTATTTCGATCTACGATCCTCTTCCTCTTTTCTCTTTTGTTATGCTTCTTCTTTCAATAGTCTCTCCGCCTCTGCCTTATCCTGTTCTTCCTTTTGTCTATGCTCAGCTTCTGCTTTGGTGTCCTCTTCTTCCTTCATTTTGCGTTCAGCTTCTGCTTTTGTTTCATCTTCCTCCTTCCTCTTGCGTTCAGCCTCCACCTGATCTAATTCTTTCTTGAGCTGCCACTCAGCTTCTACTTTCGCCTCCTGCTCTTCCTTCCTTTTGCGGGCCTCCTTCGCCTATTTCTTTCTCTGTTCTTCCTTAAGGTGTTTCTTACATTTATATTCATCCTCTTTTGCTTTCTTTTTAGCTTCTCGTTGAGCTTTTGCTTCCTTTTCATTTTTTTGGGCGGAGGATCTATGGCTTGTGTTAGTTCGAGGCTTCTTGGCCTAGGAAGACAAGGCTCCTCCCAACTCGCGGATTCTCTCCTCCAGAGTCTGATCATCTTGGTCCTCCTGATCGGTCAATGCTTCTGGGGTGAGTTCCATATCTTTTTTGTACCAGTTTCTTACCACATCTTCAGTCGGGCATTCAGTATGTTGGTAGCTCCATTTGAACTTGGCCCGTTTGCAGTGGGCAGGGAATATCCTCTCAGGATCGTATGTCCAGTAATCCAAAGGCCCCAAGAATGATCCTCTGATTTTCTCAGCTTCCGCCTCCACCTCTCTAAAATCCTTGACTGTATAAGCACCAATGGTGAGCGGTAGTGTGGGCCATGGCTTCTTCTTACCTTTAGTAAGGACCTCCGAGAAGATGGAATTAATCTGATAACATACTTCCTGAAGTAGCATCCTGTCAGTAACGAATCAGGGCAGAGCATGGGGAGTCTTGAATGAACCGAAGACTTGGATGAAGGTGCCTTCTGCAAATGGAAACCAATGTGCTACCTTGACTATCATTTTCATGGCTTTCTAGGACATGCATGGGGTATCCTGACTGAACAATTTCCCGTAGAGTGTAGGGATGAAACTGTGTGCGATTAGCTCTATATCCTGCTTTTATTTGGAGTCCCAGAATACCTGAAAATCTTTGTGAATTGGGCGTGAATGCTCCTGATCCCAATTGTGAGCCCACCCCTTAAAGTCGAACCTGGAACAAACTGCATCCAATAGATAAGAGGCCATGTAAAATTCAGATGGGTATCCCTCTTCGAGTGCCAGTGCTGCAGATATATTGGTTTTGAGGGCTGCTATAAGTAAGTTGGCCCAATTGAAACGGGTGTCATATATGGTAACAAAGTGCACCAGGGATACCCAAGAACCGTTGAAAGTGGTAGCATTGAGACGACCATACATTCTGCAAAGCATGGCTGCCATGCACTTATACACCTTTCTGAGGCCTGCCACTTGATACTCCTGGTCCTCTTTGACTTTGAACTTCTCTGGTTCCTCCAACCATCCTCTCAGGGTGTCTGCTATGGGAGCTGCATGGGTAGTGGCCCATTCCTCTGTGAACGTCTGTTCCCACTCTGGAAGTGCGTAATAATACTCCGCATCCTGGCCTTTTATATTTTCAAAGGCTTTCCCCTCGTGATCCCGAATGACCCACATCCTAGGGTCGATATTTTGTATGATCCAATCAATAATTTTGGCACATGGGAAGATACATGGGTGGGCCCCTGCGTAGTGAATCTTTGACCTCTTAACCTGCACATATACTTGCCGGTCTGGGAGGTCCTCTGGGAACTTAGGTTGAGCGAACTCTTGGTATACTTGATACCAACTCATGCTTTCTCCTCTGCCAAATACACATGTGGTGTCCCCATAGATAAGGGGAGGAGACACTAGTACTTCACTTTCTATGATCTCTATCTCTGGGCTCTTGTTTTTCCTGCGAACCGCCGAGGTCCCCATGTCATTTGAGGCTGAAGAAACAGAGACACACTCTAACTCTGCTTCGAGGTTTCCTGGCATATTCATAAAATAGTCCCAGGATAAGACAGATGCCATATTAATGAATGCTCATTACTATTGTTAACTCTGGCCAACTAAGGTCAAGGATAGGGGGAATTGTGAATTAGCGACCCATTGCCTGGCAACTTGCGACTAGGTCACGGGATCGCTGAGTTGCATTGGTCTAGAAATTCATGAGGATGTGACCTTGCGACTTAGCGACTTGTGATTGGGTCCCTAGGTCACTGAGTCACAAGGTTGCAATTGTCCATTTTTTAGTGAGATGTGACTTAGCGACTTAGCGACCGAGGTTGCTGGGTCACAGGGGTCGCAAGGTCGCGGGGTCGGAGGTCGCGCTAGGGTTGGGCAGACGATTTTGACGACAGCGCAGCCTTTTGCCTCATTTTTAACTTAAAACAATAAAGGGAGTGAGTGAGGAAAAACCAAATATGAAGATGAAGTGGTCATTAGAGGAAGAGATAGACACAAGGGAGGCCGGTTGGCTTCATTTACAAGTCTGTATAAGGATGGCAGGATTTGGAGGATTAGAAAAGGCTCAGGTTGAAAGAGGATCTGAAATGGGGAATAGAAGGTAGCTTTAAAAGGGCTAGGATAAGGGGAAAGGGGCAACAACTAGAAAAAAAATGGAAACATCAAGAGGATTAGACAACTTACCCAAGAAAATCGCACTCCAGTTGGTCTGTCAGAAGCGTTTTTTTTCTCTCCGTCGCGTGGGTGAAATGCGACCTAGCAACCCTTCTATTTATAAAGGGTTCGCATGTGCGGGCATTAAATGAGGTCGTTGGGTCACAATTAGTCTGTGTTTATGATATGTGTGACCTCGTGACCCTACGACCTTATGATCTAAGGGTCGCAAGGTCACTAGGTCACAATTGTTTAACTTGAGTGTGATGTTCGACTTAGCAACTTGGTGACCTGCTAGGTCGCAGGGTCGCTAGGTCGCACATTGGGTAAAATGACCTACTCTCCAACTCAGCAACTTAAGGCTTTTGAAAAAATACTTGAACTTCAGGTTTCGACTTTGCTTCTCAATGGGACTAAAAAAATTTAGAGGGTGAAAATTTTGGAGGGTATTGTAGTAGCTACAACAAATGGCGATTCACTGGTAGGGTCCAGAATCTCTGTCAGTGTTTCATCTTAAGGGGGTGGGAGGGCAGAGCGCACTGTTCCTTTCACCCCGTGGGTCCCACTTCTTCCATCTTCGAGCCTTGCGGCTTTGCTCTCCCTATCTATCTGCCCTTGGGTGTTGATTTACTGTGTTTTCATTCTTGGAGACCAGATGGAAAAGTTCGGAGTAATCTTAGGGACTTTCGGCTCTAGCATAGTTTATTTGGTCCTCATTGTGTTGCTCTACTGCCAGCAAACCAGATGGTCCCGGTGGAGCCACTGCCTAGGAATCATGAGCGTTGCTCCGTTGCCAGTGAGCCTGGTCAGTACCCCTACGAAGTCATTGTATCGCCTCTCTACGCAGGAAGCCTTTCTCAATCCTTTATGTGCTAAACGCACTTATTGAAATGTGCTCAGGGCACTTATTTTCATGCTCAGGGCACTTAGTTTATTTGGAAATTATTGCCTGGGCGGATGAGGGATCTCAACTTATTTTACTTGCAAGAGAGGTTGCTCTTGGTCTACATGAGGCCTTAGGGTTTTCCTAGATTTATGTTTGTCACCTGAGGCTAACTCCTCCCTTTTCCATCCAGTAACTGATTTAACCGAACATTTCCTTTTGCACAGCAACCCCTTAGGCCAACATACTAGGTAAGTTGTCACATCTTGGTCCGAAGGCCTTAGTCATGTTCTCGCCATTGCGTGCCCATCACAGGTATTCTTGCCCCATTTTACAATCTGGGAGGAGATAATACACCAGCATAGATCCCGACTCAGTATGCCACTTGAGTAGCTTCTAAATCCCCTTTCAAAATATGGATGCCAAGGGAAAGAAAAGGTTTAAAGGGAGCCTGTGTGGAACAAGCGATTTATTGAAGACAAAAAAAAAAGGTAAAGAACAACAGAAAATAAGAAAAACTATGGTATAGGGTGCGGTGACGGCCCCTAGGGGCTGTCAGGTGAAATAGTGCTTAAGGTCGTGCCCATTCACAGGGAGGACCTCAATCCTCCCTTCAAGGGTTTGTAACCTGAAGGTGTGAGAGCCGACTTTTTCCTTGATCTGGAAAGGGCTTATCCATAATGCCTAGAACTTAGAGTGTTTCCCTTTATCTTCATGATATTTATCCCATTTGAGGACGAGGTCACCTATCTCGAAAACCTTGTTTCTGGCTGACTTCTTGTCGAACCAATGTTTATTCGACTCTGGTGGATGGCGAATTTTTCCCGGGTTTTTTTCCTTTCCTCCTCAAGTTTCAACAGTTTGTCTATTCGAGCCTGTAAGGCAGGGCAAGGAGTGCCATGAGCTTCTCAAGTCTGGGAGAGACAAGTTGGGAGGAAGGATAGCCTTTTTTCCGTATACGAGGAAAAAGGGGGAGGTGCCCAAGGAAGGTTTGGGTGTGACTCAATCAGCCCAAAGGGCGTTGTAGAGTGCCTTATGCCAATTTCATTTTTTGGGACACCAAATTATTTTTGATGATGTAGATTAGGTTCTTGTTGGTTGACTTGGCTAACCCGTTTCCTTGAGGGTAATAGTTGGCAGAGTGTTTAAGCACGATACCATTTTCTAGAGCAAAATCATATAATTTCAATGATGAGAAATATGTTGCATTATCAAAAAAAAGGGAGGTTGGAACGCCAAACCTGATCATGATGCATTGGGTGACGAAGGCTATTACCTCTTGATCATTGACCTGACGCAACGGTATTGCTTCAACCCACCTTGTGAAATATTCTGTAGCAGTGAGGATGTATTTATGTTGCTTGGAATAGTGCAACAAGATTTTCCCAATCACGTCCAGCCCCCATTGTTGAAATGGTTCTTCCACCGCGACAGATTGTAACGGGGCTGAAGGTTGTACATATCTACTTGCAAACTTTTGGCATTGTTGGCATTTCCGAAGATAGGCGTGTGCATCTTTGAATAGAGTAGGCCAATAGAAACTAGCACACATGATCTTGTGAGCAGTGGTGTCTCCTGCATAGTGTCCACCTGCAGGACCATCGTGGAGTTCTGTCAACACTTTTTGGGCCTCGTCATACCCCAAACAGTGTAGCAAGACACCATTGTGGTGTTTGCGAAACAATTTACCCTGCACCATCTGGTAGGATACATATTTCAATCTCAACGCACGTTTCTTCTGAGTGGTTAAAGTGGGACACATGGTACCACATTCCAGATATTGCTGGAGATATACGTACCATGAGGAGGTATCCTGCCCGGATGTGCTATCAGTTTGATACATGTCGATCTCATGGTCCCAATCCTCCTCTTCACTATCCCATGAGTCTGCTGCCTCTACGGCCATCTGACATAACCCTTGGCCTTTTATAGTGTGTGTTGGCTTGAATTCCAGGTCATATTCTTGAAGGCACGTCATCCAGTTGCCTCGTCTCTCGCCCAGCTCTTGTTGTATGAATAGTGAGCGAACAGTTGGGTGAGGCACGAAGACTATGACACGATTCTTCAAAATATACAGCTTGAAATGTTTAACTGCCTTGTATACCGTGTAAGCTTGTTTGTCAATATCTGGATAATTTAGCTTGGCGCCTTGTAAGCCAATGCTCATAAACGATATAGGTCGATCATCATTGCTATCATCTTTCTGAGTGAGGACAGTGGCCAAAGATGAATCTGAGGTTAAAGTATACAAGATAAAACCCTTGTTGAAATCCAGACTGTAAAGAGAAGGTGCTTCCGCGATGGCTCGTTTGATGTTATCGAACGCTTCTTTCTCAGGAGGATTCCATTTAAATTTAGCATTCTTCTTAATCATGCCTTGCAATGGTTTCACGAAATGAGCGAAATTTAATATATATTTTCGAATGAAGTTGATTTTTCCAAGGAAGGATTGCATAGCTTTCTTACCACTTGGGGCGGTATTTGAGCGATGACTTTTGCACGTTCCTGATCCACCACTATGTCGTCTCGAGTTATTATGTGTCCCAACAAGTTTCCTTTTGTGACGGAAAAAACTTTTTTCTTCGGGTTCAGTGAGATCCCGTATTTCCGACACCTTTCAAAAATCTTCTTGAGGTGGTGTATGTGGTCAGATTTGCATTTTGAAAACACGGTGATGTCATCGAGGTATACTACCATGCTTTTCCCAATGAGTCCTCTGAAGGTGATGTCCATAGCTCTTTGGAAGGTGGCGCCTACGTTAATCAGCCCAAAGGGCATTCATCTGAATGCAAATGTTCCCCACTTAGTTATGAATGTGGTTTTGAGCCAATCGGGCTCAGACACTCACTAGAAAATTTGGCAGAAATTCTGACGGCTAATTCGTCGCTATTCCGACACATAGTCGTCGCAAGAGCGACAGTTCGAGGGCAGAAAAAACGTGGTTTGTCATGCCGTCGCAGTTCCGACGCACCTAAAAAGTGTCGCACTATCGACACTTCTTCCGTCGCTTCTGAACAAGCATCACTCTTCCGACGTCTCACGAACCGTTGCGCTTCCGACGTTTGTAAACGGTCGCACTTCCGACGAAATGTGGTCCGACGTTTTGAACGTCGCTCTTCCGACGTTTGTAAACGGTCGCAATTCCGACGCAGTGTGGTCCGACGTTTTGGACGTCGCTCTTCCGACATTTGTAAGATGTCGCAATTCCAAAAAAATGTGGTCAGACTTTTTGAATGTTGCTCTTCCGACATTTGTAAGCTGTCGCAATTCCGACGAAATGTGGTCCGACGTTTTTATACTGTCGCTCTTCCGACGTTTCTGAGTTGTCGCAATTCCGATGCCTAAAAGGCGTCGGTATACCGACGGCGGGTTCAATTTAAAAAAAAAATGAAACTTTAAAAGACGAGAAACGTTGTTTTGAATATATTATATGAAGTAAAACAGTCCATGAAGTCATTACATTTTCACATCTGAAGATTGGAACCCAAATATCCATCCAGAAAGGTGGGAGTCCCACCCTAGACAATGATAGAAAAATACCTCATGTCACATATAGGGACATGATATAAAACCCAGTAACGGTCCACATGGATATTATCTACAAATCTGAGAAAGCATCCAAATATGCCCGAGGCATCTATAAGAAAGTGAAATAGCAGTATGTAGAATAGTAAAGCAACATATAGAGTACCGAAGTCCATTGTTCCAAATACAAATTAAAGTACCCAAAATCCTTGAACAGAGAAAAACGCTAATCATGTGAGGAGTGTGATATGTCCAAAATATAAAAAGACCATCAGACCATATCAATAAACCAGCAACATAGACCAGCATCGCTAGTTTTGAAGGCAGAGTGATAAACATTAATCATTTTTTTTTTCACAAGAGAAAAAGCGTTGTTTTGAATATATTATATGAAGTAAAACAGTCCATGAAATCATTACATTTTCACATCTGAAGATTGGAACCCAAATATCCATCCAGAAAAGTGGAAGTCCCACCCCAGACAGTGATAGAAAAATACCCCATGTCACATACAGGGACTTGATATAAAACCAAGTAACGGTCCACATGGAGATTATCGACAAATCTGAGAAAGCATCCAAATATGCCTAAGGCATCTATAAGAAAGTGAAATAGCAGTATGTAGAATAGTAAAACAACAGATAGAGTACCGACGTCCATTGTTCCAAATACAAATTAAAGTACCCAAAATCCTTGAACAGAGAAAAACGCTAATCATGTGAGGAGTGTGATATCTCCAAAATATAAAAAGACCATCAGACCATATCAATAAACCAGCAACATAGACCAGCATCGCTAGTTTTGAAGGCAGAGTGATAAACATTAATCATTTTTTTTTCACAAGAGAAAAAACGTTGTTTTGAATATATTATATGAAGTAAAACATTCCATGAAGTTATTACATTTTCACATCTGAAGATTGGAACCCAAATATCCATCCAGAAAAGTGGAAGTCCCACCCCAGACAGTGATAGAAAAATACCCCATGTCACATACAGGGACTTGATATAAAACCCAGTAATGGTCCACATGGAGATTATCGACAAATCTGAGAAAGAATCCAAATATGCCCGAGGCATCTATAAGAAAGTGAAATAGCAGTATGTAGAATACTAAAACAAAAGATAGAGTACCGACGTCCATTGTTCCAAATACAATTTAAAGTACCCGAAATACTGCAACAGAGAAAAACGCTAATCATGTGAGGAGTGTGATATGTCCAAAATATAAAAATACCATCAAACCATATCAATAAACCAGCAACATAGAGCAGCATCGCTAGTTTTGAAGGCAGAGTGATAAACATTAATCATTTTTTTTTCACAAGAGAAAAAACGTTGTTTTGAATATATTATATGAAGTAAAACAGTCCATGAAGTCATTACATTTTCACATCTGAGGATTGGAACCCAAATATCCATCCATAAAAGTGGAAGTCCCACCCCAGACAGTGATAGAAAAATACCCCATGTCACATACAGGGACTTGATATAAAACCCAGTAACGGTCCACATGGAGATTATCGACAAATCTGAGAAAGCATCCAAATATGCCCGAGGTATCTATAAGAAAGTGAAATAGCAGTATGTAGAATAGTAAAACAATATATAGAGTACAGACATCCATTGTTCCAAATACAAATTAAAGTACCCAAAATCCTTGAACAGAGAAAAACGCTAATCATGTGAGGAGTGTGATATGTCCAAAATATAAAAAGACCATCAGACCATATCAATAAACCAACAACATAAACCAGCATCGCTAGTTTTGAAGGCAGAGTGATAAACATTAATCATTTTTTTTTCACAAGAGAAAAAACGTTGTTTTGAATATATTATATGAAGTAAAACAATTCCATGAAGTCATTACATTTTCACATCTGAAGATTGGAACCCAAATATCCATCCAGAAAAGTGGAAGTCCCACCCCAGACAATGATAGAAAAATACCCCATGTCACATACAACAACTTGATATAAAACCCAGTAACGGTCCACATGGAGATTATCGACAATCTGAGAAAGCATCCAAATATGCCCAAGGCATCTATAAGAAAGTGAAATAGCAGTATGTAGAATAGTAAAGCAATAGATAGAGTACGTATCGACGTCCATTGTTCCAAATACAAATTAAAGTACCCAAAATCCTTGAACAGAGAAAAACGCTAATCATGTGAGGAGTGTGATATATCCAAAATATAAAAAGACCATCAGACCATATCAATAAACCAGCAACATAGACCAGCATCGCTAGTTTTGAAGGCAGAGTGATAAACATTAATCATTTTTTTTTCACAAGAGAAAAAACGCCGTTTTGAATATATTATATGAAGTAAAACAGTCCATGAAGTCATTACATTTTCACATCTGAAGATTGGAACCCAAATATCCATCCAGAAAAGTGGAAGTCCCACCCCAGACAATGATAGAAAATACCCCATGTCACATACAGGGACATGATATAAAATCCAGTAACGGTCCACATGAAGATTATCGACAATCTGAGAAAGCATCCAAATATGCCCGAGGCATCTATAAGAAAGTGAAATAGCAGTATGTAGAACAGTAAAGCAGCAGATAGAGTACCGACGTCCATTGTTCCAAATACAAATTAAAGTACCCAAAATCCTTGAACAGATCAAGAAAAACGCTAATCATGTGAGAATTCTAAGTAAAGTTAATCTATTAACATTACGAATAAAATTACACTGAATTCAAAAACATTGCCTGGCCAGACTCATGGCAAATTTGTCATCAAAAAATAAAAAATTAAGAAGACTGCCCTCATACGGGGAAACCAGTCTTGAACGTTTAATTTACAGAATTCAAAAATATTACAAAGGTCCAGCACAGTAAAATAAACTAAAAGTAGCCCAATTAAGTGGGCCTACTAAGCAAGAAAAACAAATTAACCAAACTACTCCTCCGGTGGTTCCTCCACGATTCGGCACCATCCTTCGGAAGGTCCAGGATCGCTAGGTGCTACCTCCACATGCATGCCATGGCTCCCCTCCTGAAGGCCTGAATGCTGGCCGGCTTTTTCCGAGCTCAGACCCGCTGGACAGGTGCATTCTTGCTCCGTTTGGGCCTCCTCGCAGAAGACCACAGTGACTAAAGCCGTGATTCTTGGGCGGTTGAGAGAGAAATTAAAGGAAAATTGCGCAGTGCGCGTCGTGGGAGAAGGTGAACTAGCGGTGGGGAAGCCAGGAGCAGGGGAATCCATACGGTGGCCAGATGCTACAAGCCGACCTCGCCCACTCCTAGTATTTGGATATCGACCTAAGTAATAATCACTGGACTAGCCGGAAGTCATCTCTGTTGAGGTGCTGGAGGGAGCGCGCCGGGATTGACCTCTAGTGCTCCCCCTGCGGCAACGCATCCTATGACGCACGCGAGGCATGGGGGCAATCTCAGGCGCAGTGGGCACAAGAGACGAAGAAGCAGAATTCCAATTAATAGAGGAAGACAGACAGAGACAAAACCGAGAGAAATGGAAATATGCAGCAAAGTCTAGGCAGAAGTTCCGCTGGCCACTTCTCCTTATCGTCACAGTTACCAGGCAGTGTAATCCAGCAACCGGCTTGTCTGAAAAACCATGGCTAAACGCCATTTTGTCGACCCGTCTGCAATGCAATCAAAGGACACCCGTCATAATTAATCTCTGATCATTAATAATGAGAGCCGAAGGCCGGATCAAATTGGAGCGTGCGGAATCGCTAAGAGGAGTGGAGGTCCGATCTTGAACAGTGTTAAAAATTAATTAATGCGGATTTGATGTGAAAACTTAATTGAACAGCGTTAAATGTTAATGCGATTGATATGAAATCGCCATATCCATGTCCCATCGCCTTAAACGCCATTGAATGCACCCGCAGCCGGGAGCAGGGCAAGTTTTTATTGAGGAAACGTGGCAGAAATTGATTGGAGCAGATCTTTGTTTGGGCCGCTCGCGCAGTGGAAATCCGGACCCAAAAAATATTAGGGCGAATTTGATAAGAAATTCGCGTCACAACTCTCCCTCCGTGTTGAGTCCCGAATTTGTCTCTCTTCCATACACTTTTCCATATCTCTTTCACTCACCTAAACCTCCAAAATTGTCAAATATCATGTGCAAAAGGGTATCTAACATGGTTTTTAATTATGTTTGTGTGTTTTCTATTTGATTTAGATTTTGTTCATACAACTACGGAAACTTGTCACTTTCCGCAGCCGCTGCAACTTTCCGCAGCTATTTTGTGGAAATCAATGTTACAGGTGTCAACGAAGGAAACGAGCCACATGGGCAGGCTAGGAATGACAAGGACATGGTTCGTGTCCTATTGGTTCAGATAAATTCGTCAAGGAAAGCCGCGGTCAAAGCCATCCACGTGGAAGTCAACTGTGGAGTTCTATGTCGGCTGGACTCTGTTTCGTGGCATAGAAACATCCATACGGCCGTTTCCAAGCTTACGGAGGTTAATTGACATCTGTGCAAAGTTCTGGAGTTGAATTTAAGCGCCCACCTTCCATAGATCCGTTTTCCAACATGGCCATACTTCTAAATCCGTGGCCTTAGTGGTCTACGTGCTGGCTGTTATCATAAACTTCAGGAGGCAGTTACATTTTATTGCTTTATAAAGAGCGTTTGCATACGCACGTAGAGTTAGTGAATAGGAGTTGATAGTTGTTAAGTTGATATATCTGTTAAGTTGATGTGCGTACTCTGTTATGTGGTGATTACGCTGCCTTGAGCCGTAATACCACCAGCCTGTAATGACTTTCTTTTTAATGTGAAAAACTCTGTTTCATAACTTAATTCGTGTTTGAAGATCATACCAGAGCTGCGTAGAGGGCCCCTGCTCAGCCGAGGTTCTGTGTATTAATGTATATATTTTTCTTTTCATTTCTTTAAGCAGTCATTGTATCATAACTCATTACATGTTCATATTTCATAGTTGTTTTATTTCTGTTCATACATTTCTGTAATTTCCATTGCATTCCTGTCTTTTATGTTTTTATGATTGTTAAATCAGCATTCGATTTTTCTTGTGCGAGTTTTTGAGTAAGAACGACCAGGGCATTTTCATGTTTGCTAATGATATGGCGTATTAAGCTGCTAGTTTTCTTTCACAGTCTTTGTTTAACTTCAGTTTTGTTTTGTGCACTTCAGTTTTGTTTATCTGATTCGGTAGTTAAAATTAGACATATTAAGCTACTCATAGTGTCTTCAGCTACCTCCGAAAGCCACAGCTGGACTGATGGTGAGGGGCTGCATGATGAGATGTGTAGTTTAGTATTAGTTTCCTTTCTGCAACATTAGATATATTAAGCTGCTCATAGCGTCTTCAGTTTCCTCCGAAAGCCACAGCTGGACTGATGGTGAGGGGCTGCATGATGAAGTGTGTAGTTTAGTATTAGTTTCTTTTCCGCAAACTTAGATATATTGAATCATGTATGACATCTTCAATTACCTCCGAAAGCCACAGCTGGACTGATGGCGAGGGATTGAATCATGTGTGTATGGTTTAGTATTAGTTTACTTTCTGCAAATTAAATATCAGTTACACAAGTTGTTTATGATTACTTCCGCAAGTCATAGCTGGTCTAATGATGAAGGGTCGGAAAATGAATTGATGTAATCTGATTTAGATTTCTTTCATTGCAATTTTGAATTTCCATAAGCGTAGTTTCTTTTGTGTTCAGTTGGCAGCAAGAATAGTTTAGTTTTCATATTCACTAGTTTCTTGTTTTGATTCATTAGATTAACATCACTTTCCATTTCAGCAGTTTACTTTCTTTTGACATTTGTAATTTCAATTTGCTTTTAAAGTTTCGAGATTGGTAAATCATTATAGGGGATATCACTTCCTTGAACAATTATAACCAAACTTGTTTTTCACTTTAGAATTTCCATTTCACCTTAGAAAGACCATAAACGACAAAAAGTTAAGAAACAGGTTATCTTGCACATATAGTGCGCCGCACTTCATCAGCTTACGATTCCCGGATTGACAATTAAATGCAGCAATTTAGGACACACTAAATTGACCAAACATTTTGGCGTCGTTGCCGGGGAAGTGTAACTAGGTAGCCAATTTCTTAAAAAAAAACACATAAAAATCATAAAAGAAGGGAAAACTTGATAACTTCTTGAAGTATGCTCTCCTCTTGCACCTAGTGTGATCTGGAGGATCAGAAAAGAGAGTTATTGGTTTAGTAATTTCTTAAGTATGCTCTCTTCTTTCACCTAGTGTGATCTGGAAGATCAGAAAGAGAATTATTAGCCCAACTTTTATTAAAAAATATATAAAAAATGACATGCATAGAGCAAGAGATTCTAGGGGAAGGTTTATAGCTAAAGCCAAGAGTTCGATTTTTACAACTCCATCTTCTTCAAGGCATAGACCAGATTCACCATCATCTACCCCTAGCCTTAAGATTTTTGGAAGCCAAAGAACAGCTGAATTAGAGGATTCTCCTACACCACCTATTAAAGCCTACTTAGAAAACAAAGAAACTTTCTCTCATCCTTCCTTGATAGAAGAACTAGAGGACTATAAGGACTCTAAAGAAGCTATCATGGCAGAGGAAGTAATAAATAGAGGTGGAGGTAGAGGAGGAGGAGATAATGAAGATAACAATGGTGAAAGAAATAATGGTAGAAATAGGGACGATTTTCTTGGATTCCCTATAGTTGATGAGGAAACTCATGCAACAATGAAAAATATTTCACCATCTGTTCTCCCTAACTTTTATGGATTACGAAGTGAAGATCCTGAAACATTTCTGTTTGAGTTTGAAGTAGTGTGCCGAACTTATGACTATATGGAAGATTCTAAAAAACTCAAACTATTTCCTTCAACCTTGAAGGGATCTGCTTTGAAATGGTTCATGGGATTAGCCACTCAATCTATCAGGACTTGGAATGATATGAAACAAACATTTTTGGATAGATACTTGGAATATTGTATGCCCACCAATCATAAGGATGAGGTATTCAAAATGATGCAAAAAGAAGATGAAAATTTGGAAGACTTAATTGAAAGATTTCAATACAACTTGAAAAGAGCAAAGATGAGCAACCTAGATAATGAAACCTTGAAAGCCCTCCTATTAAAAGCCATTAGAGATGAATGGATAGACATTTTAAACATGATGGAGAAAGGAGACATTTCTCAACTCCCATTTCATGATATAACAGAACTATGTATCCAATTCTCAAGGGGAAGATCTAAAACTGGAAAAGGGCCTAGGGATTCTTCTCTTACTAGGGCTAACAAATCTGCAACTGGATCAGTAAGTAGGGCAGAGATTGGTAATATGCTTTATGAGTTTAAAACTGATATCTTAGGGGGTCTTAGTGAACAACTAGACACCCTTAAAATCCAAAACAAGCAGAAAGCAGAAACAGATGCTTTAGCCATCTTTTGTCCGAAATGTAGAAAGAAACATGCTTTAAGGGAATGTCCATTGGATGCAAAAGTTGTAGAAACATGTATGATTTGCTCAGAAAATCATGAGATCAAGGATTGTCCTTCAATCCCTGGACTCAAAGCTGTTTTTCAAGAAGATCCAAATTCAATAGAATCTCTCTGTTTTGTCGCAAGGAGACCTTGGCAGGGACAACAATCTCAAGGGTTTAATAACCCTATGAATCTTCAAAACCCACCAAATTGGACTCCTTGGCAACAACCTTGGCCCCAACATCAAAACTCATATCAGCCATGGGTACAAGGAATGCAAAATCCTTATGGGAGATTTGCTCAATTTTATCAATATCCTCCATCTTTTCAAAACCAACAAGCTCCACAATTTTCAAGCCAAAATCCACAACAACTTTCATTGCCATTTCCACAACATCAACCTTCTCAACAAAATACAAATCCTCAACTCATGCTCCCATACCAACAGAAGACAAATCAACTTCCAGCTCAGCCATTGCCAAATCCTAACAATAAGAATCCTCAAACTACTTATATGGTAGAAGGACAGCAATTTCCTACCTATATGATTGTTCCTCTCAACGATGTACAACTCAGATCTGGTAGAGTTTTAGAAAAACCTTCTATAGACATTCAAGAGCAAGATACCTCTGAGGAGGACTCTCTTCAAGTCAATAAGGGTTCTGAGGAAGAATCTCTTCAAAATTTAAAAATTCAAAAAGAAAAAGAAAAGCTAGCATCCACAACTCCTATAGTTGAGCAACCTGTATCTTCATCTACACCTCCTTTTCCGGAAAGACTACAAATTGATAAGGGGGTGGAAAAACAAGTTTTGTTGCCTAACTATGACTTTCTAGATGAATTGAAGAATGTTTGTATCAAGATTCCATTGCTACAAGCCATTCGAGAAATTCCTATTCTAGCAAAACCATAAAGGAGTTGAGTTTCAAAAGACCAGGAAGGAAGCTAAAGGACACAAGAAGAATCCACCTGGTAGGAAAGATTGCAGACATTATGATGGGAAAAATTGCCATGCAGAAGTATGTAGATCCAGGAAGTCCAATTGTCAAGACACATATAAATGGGATAGAAATTCCAAACACATTGATTGACTTAGGGGCTGCTATCAACATTATGAGTAGACAGACTATGGAACAGTTAAAACTTCCTAGCCTTCTTTTTACACCTACTTTATTGCAACTTGCAGATCGATCGGTTATTAAACCAGATGGTGTATTAGAAGATATTTCAGTCTCCTTAGATTCTTGGGAATATCCGGTAGACTTTATGATTTTGACTCCCAAAAGTAATCTAGGAGGACATCCAATTATCTTAGGAAGACCTTGGCTGGCCACAGCTGATGCTTTTATTAGTTGTAGATCTGGAGACATGTACATTTCTAATGGTAATTCGACAAAGAAATTCAATTTGTATCCTCCAGCAAGAGCAATCACCGAAATAGGAGACAATGAATGGGTCGATGATGAGAACACTATACAACCTGTCTTTACCATTTCTGAAATTAGTGAGGATAGTCAAATTCTGAACACATTAGAAAATTTTGAGATATCTTCAGAATATGACCCCACACAATTTCAGTTGGAATCCGACATAGAATATTTATCATCAAGACAAATGTCTCTTTACTCTATGGAAGAGTTTGGTAGTTCTACCATTGAGATTTTTCCAGGAAAAACATTGAATATTAACAAACATTTGGAAAAGTCACAACAAGAAGAACTAACCAAAATCTTTCAAAAACATTCTACTGCATTTGCATGGGAGTATACTGACATGAAAGGTATTGATCCTAAGACTTGCATCCATCATATCTATATTGAGGAAAACAGTAGACCAATCAGACAACCTCAAAGAAGGATGAATCCAAATCTTAGGAGATAGTGAAAGAAGAGCTCCAAAAACTACTCAATGTAAACTTCATTTATCCAATTTCAGATAGCCGATGGGTTTCTCCTTTGGTTATAGTACCTAAAAAGAATGGTAAATGGAGAGTATGCATTGATTACAGGGAGTTGAACAAAGCAACTTTGAAGGATCACTTTCCTTTGCTTTTTATTGATCAGGTATTAGATACATTAGCAGGTAAAAAGTACTTTTCATTTTTGGATGGTTTTAGTGGCTATAATCAAATTCAGGTAGCACCTGAAGATCAAGATAAGACCACATTTACTTGTCCATGGGGAACTTTTGCCTACCGAGTGCTTCTTTTTGGGTTATGTAATGCACCAGCAACATTCCAAAGAGCAGTACTAGGAATTTTTTCTGATCTAATCCATGATTGTGTAGAGGTTTATATGGATGATTTTACAGTTTATGGTAATTCATTTGAAGAGGCATTAGAGAATTTGGAAAAAGTTCTCATAAGATGTAAAGAAACAAACCTTTCATTAAGCCATGAAAAATGCTTTATGATGTTTACTGAAGGGATTGTTTTAGGACATCATATTTCAGGAGATGGAATTAAAGTTGATAGATCAAAAGTTGAAGTCATCTCAAAGTTGCCTATTCCAAATTGTCAAAGAGATGTTAGAAGTTTTCTAGGATTTACTGGTTACTATAGAAGATTTATAGAAAACTTCACTAAAATAACATCTCCACTCTTCAAATTTCTTACAAAAGACTGTGAATTTAAATGGGATCCTGATTGTCAATCAGCTTTTGAAACTTTGAAAACAAGAATATCTGAAGCACCTATCTTGAGAGGACCAAATTGGAAACTTCCTTTCCATATTTATACAGATGCTTCAGATACAGCTCTTGGAGCTGTGTTGGGTCAAAAAGATTTAATTCCTTATGCCATTTATTACACCAGTAAAAATTTGACTCCCACAGAGTTGAACTATACTGTGACTGAAAAAGAGTTCTTAGCTGTTGTTCATGCGATTAATAAGTTTAGACATTACATAACAGGCTATGAAACTTTTATTCATACTGACCATTCTGCAATTAGATATTTAATGAACAAACCTGTTACTAATGGCAGAGTGACAAGATGGCTTTACTTTTGCAAGAATTCAATATTACTGTGTTGGATAGACCAGGAAAACAGAATACAGTAGCTGATTTCTTGTCTAGGATTCAGAATACTAAAGAAGATTCTCCTGTAGAAGATAAGTTTCCTGATGAATATTTGTTTGCGGTAACTATTAAGACCCCTTGGTATGCAGATATTGCTAACTATTTGGTTACAGGGAAACTACCTTCACATTTATTTCCAAGAGAAAAACGAAAGATTATTCAGGAGAGTTCAAAATATTCATGGATTTCTAACGAATTGTTTAAAACGGGGCCAGATCTTGTGATCAGAAGATGTGTCAGGGAAGATGAAATGCCTGATATTCTTAAGGCATGTCATGATGAACCATGCGGCGGACACTTTGCAGATAAAAGGACGGCCTATAAAATCCTTTCTTTAGGATATTATTGGCCTTCCCTCTTCAAAGATGCAAAACAATATGTCAAAAGGTGTGACAGCTGCCAAAGAGTAGGGAAACCTACCCTTTCAAATGAAATGCCATTGCAAACACGGGTACTCATTGAACCCTTTGAAAAATGGGCTTTAGATTTCATTGGACCGATTAATCCACCATCGAAGCAAAAGAAGTATATATTGGTTTGCACTGATTATGTTACTAAATGGGTAGAAGCTAAAGCATTAGTATATGCTACTGAAAATTCAGTTGTTCATTTTCTTTATGAGGATATTTTTACTCGCTTTGGTGTTCCAAGAGAAATTGTAACAGATCAGGGGAGCCAATTCACATCAAATTTGGTGGAGAAGTTGATGGAAGAATACAAAATCAAACACAGAAGATCTACTCCTTACCATCCACAAGAAAATGGTCAAGTGGAGTCCACAAACAAAGTTCTTGAAAGTATCATCACCAAAACTGTTCATCTACATAGAAGAGATTGGGCAGAAAGGCTTCCAAAAGCCTTGTGGGCCTACAGAACTACATGGAGGAATACAACAGGACATTCTCCCTATGAACTTGTTTATGGGAAAGAAGTCTTGTTCCCCATTGAGTTCCAAGTCAAGACCTTCAAGATAGCAGTTCAGTTGGGAATGGACTTATCAGAAGCCCAAAAGCATAGAATGGGGCAATTGAATGAGCTAGATGAGATCAGACAAGAAGCAATTCTAAGAACTGATCTAGTTCAATATCAAAGAACTAAGTGGCATGACAAATATATCAAAGAGAAGAAGTTTCAAGAAGGAGATTGGGCATTGTTATTTGACTCCAAGTTTAAAGACTTTCAAGGGAAATTTGAGACTCATTGGCTTGGACCATATGAGATTGACAAGGTCTTTAACAATGGAGCTGTAAGAATCAAGACCATTGATGAGTTTCAAACTCCTCTTTTAGTGAATGGCCATAGATTGAATGTTTATCATAAGCCACTCTCTAAAGAGGATTTTGTCAAGTTGTTTCAAGAAAGTTCTGCAATCAGGCTGGTACAGAAGAATCCTTCTTCTCTACCAAGCTAGTTTTTGTTTTTCAAGTTAAAAAAAAAAAGAAAAAAAAAAGAAAAAAAAAAGAGAAGAAAAAAAAAATGGTATAAGCCTGAAAACCAATCATCGATTGGCAGTCTTATACAGAAAATATGGGGTGAAAATCAGGGACACCTGACACTCTATATTTTCCAAAAAAATTATGTCTTTTATTTCATTTTATCTCACCACCCACTCCATTTCATTTCACTTCATTTCATTTCATTTCACTTCATTCCACTTCATCTCATCCATTCCATCAATAAAAATCTTTTTATGACCATTTCCACCTGGTCATTTGTCATTTGTTCATTTCTATTTCAGCCAAGTAATAACTGTGTCAGTTTCCGCAGCTGACATCTGTTTCCGCAGCTGACTCCAGTTTCCGCAGCCAGGAGCAGATTCCGCAGCTACTACTACTCTGTTTTCAAAAAGAATGTACAGTTAGTTGTTGTTTTCATAAATCATGAAATAAAATGCAGGAGAGGATCAATGGGACATTCAAGACACTAATGAAGATCAATCAGTTGAAGACCAAGGGCAAAATCAAGGATTCCAAAGGTATGAATAAAGTTTATTTCAAATAGTATTGAAAAACACATTTTTATGTAATTTTAAACTATGAGCTCTACCCATAACGCGCAATGATTATATTGACAGTCCGTAACCTTCCACGATCTCTATGTTATCCTCTTTCATTTATTCACAAACGGCTTCATTATTGAAATTCCGACTCTTACTCATGTTCAAATAGCCCACCGAAGATAATGATACGTATTTGAGTTGACAAAGGACTCTTACAAGCCGCATAACTCCATAATCATTGATTGAAACGTGTTCATATTTATGACATAGCCACCAAAAATTCAAAATGCGGCTGAATGCATTATGCTTTGTTAACCTCTTTGTCGTTTCTCTGTCGTGTTACAAAACCTCATTCTACTCATTCTCATTCCCTGTTTCACTCCATTCCGTTCCTTTTACTCACTCTCATTCTCGTATATTCACCCACAGTCTTATTCCATTCTGTGTATGGTGCTCATTTCCGTTTTGTGATAACATCCCCACAGCATTGTGCTCGACTCCGTGTATTCCATCGTTCCACTTCCGCTTAAAACCCTCACAGAGGCAAGTTGTGAAGCACAGGGCAGTAAAATGGGAAAATTATTAAGGGCAGAGCCGGAAGGACCGAAGTTCATAGAGGGATTTCCACAAGTAAAAGAGATGTTGAGAAAAGCTAAATGGATGCGTTTTATTCAGAAATTCCAGGGTTACCACAGAGAAGTTACCAAAGCGTTTGCAAGATCATTTGATGGCTCGGAAGCAGAAGTGGGAGACCTCAAGTTTTTGGTTAATGAAGCATCAATAGCAGCAGCCACAGAACTTCTTCAGGAAGGAGAACGGTGGTTCAAAAACAAAAGTATCAGTGATGAGGCATGGAGAACAATCCTCCGAAATCAAGGTATGGATATCACTGTTTTCAAAAGAGGAATCCCAGTGCATGCAATAAAAAATGAATGGGCCACTTTATTACTCATTGTTCAGAAATTTATCACATGTGAAGGCCGCTTTGGCTCTATGTACATGTATCATACTAGGATATTGATGAATTTCCTTGAAAACCAAACTCTCAATCTTCCTTATTTCCTATTCAATAGCTTGAAGAAAATGGCTGTGATTGTGCAAAAACACCTAGGAGATGTAGAGCCTCATTTATATCATCATGGGCTTATAAAAATTTTGATTGAAAAGGAGCTAAAAGAAAGAAAAGATACATGGGAACAATTCTTAGTAAGAAACTTCTTTGAAGAACCTCAGGAAATTCCTGAAGGTAATCCAATTAGAAGGAGTAGAAGAAAGAAAATGGATGTCGAAACCCAAGTTGCTCCTACACAGGAAGTTCCCGCAGCTAGCACAGCAAAAAGAAGTAGAAGGAAAAGAACAGTAGATGAAATCCAAGATACTTCTACTATTACTATGAAGAAAAATGATAGAGAAGAGAGATTGGTAAAAAGGAAGAAGAAGGAAATCAAAATTAAGAAGACAATAATATCAAAAGGGAAAGAAATTGTTGAGGCTGTCCATAAAACTTCTTCTGAAGAAGAAGAAGATCACCAAATTCTATCTGAGAGATTAATTTTTCTTCAAAAGCAGTCATCTCTATCTAAAAAGGCAAAAACAGGAAAACAAGAACAAAAGGGTAATGTACCACAGCAAGTGAGGAGAAGCAGCAGGCTTAAGGGAAAACTGAGAAAAACACAAATTAAAGGTCCTCATTTCATTGATTTGGGTGAAGAGACATCTGAATAGTCTCCAACTGACCATAGTCCATTTTAGTCAGTTAGTGAACCTGACTCCTTTCACTCCCAATCATACAATGAGCGTACTCCATCTTATTCTCAGCAAAATATTGATGAAAGTTCTCCTCAGCCAAATTTTGAACATAATTCTCCCTTGCAGCATTTTGAGGACAGTCCAATGAAAAAGACACAGGAAGTAGACCCCAAACAGCAGGAGGTCTATGACTATATAGAATCCCTGGAGAAGGCAGCCACAGGTCCAAGCACCTCTTCTATTCAGCCTCCTACATTGCAGGATAACTTGGTTCAGTCATTAAAACAGGAGATTTTTGAGCTTGAGCTTTTGAATCGGCATATAAAAAATGAAAATGAAACACTCAAAGAGCAAGGCAAACTGGACAAGATTATCCATGACAATACTATGTTACATTTGGGTATTTGGCAAAAGAAAAATAAGAAGCTAAAAGGAAATGCCAAAAATTGAGCAGAGCACTTGTGAATATCAAATTCAGGTGCCTCATGAAGAAACCCAGAATGATGGCAGTACCAAAGAAGAAGAGAAGGGGGTTAGATGTGTTGGCTGAAGTATCAAGGCACATGAATTGAATAAAGAGTGTCAAAATTTTGGTTGCATGAGGAAATGCAACACCTTCACAGTGGGGGTATGTTGAGTCCCGAATTTTTCTCTCTTCCATACACTTTTCCATATCTCTTTCACTCACCTAAACCTCAAAAATTGTCAAATATCATGTGCAAAAGGGTATCTAACATGGTTTTTAATTATGTTTGTGTGTTTTCTATTTGATTTAGATTTTGTTCATACAGCTGCGGAAACTTGTCACTTTCCGCAGCCGCTGCAACTTTCCGCAGCTATTTTGTGGAAATCAATGTTACAGGTGTCAACAAAGGAAACGAGCCACATGGGCAGGCTAGGAATGACAGGGACATGGTTCGTGTCCTATTGGTTCAATGAAATTCGTCAAGGAAAGCCGCGGTCAAAGCCATCCACGTGGAAGTCAACTGTGGAGTTCTATGTCGGCTGGACTCTGTTTCGTGGCATAGAAACATCCATACGGCCGTTTCCAAGCTTACGGAGGTTAATTGACATCTGTGCAAAGTTCTGGAGTTGAATTTAAGCGCCCACCTTCCATAGATCCGTTCTCCAACATGGCCATACTCCTAAATCCGTGGCCTTAGTGGTCTACGTGCTGGCTGCTATCATAAACTTCAGGAGACAGTTACATTTTATTTCTTTATAAAGAGCGTTTGCATACGCACGTAGAGTTAGTGAATGTGAGTTGATAGTTGTTAGTTGATATATCTGTTAAGTTGATGTGCGTACTCTGTTATGTGGTGATTACGCTGCCTTGAGCCGTAATACCACCAGCCTGTAATGATTTTCTTTTTAATGTGAAAAACTCTGTTTCATAACTTAATTCGTGTTTGAAGATCATGCAGTACATCGTAGGGCCCACAACTCGTAGTTGTTCGTAATATTGTGTATATTGTTTTCATTTCATTTGAAGTCATTGTATCATAACTCATTACATGTTCATATTTCATAGTTGTTTTATTTCTGTTCATACATTTCTGTAATTTCCATTGCATTCCTATCTTTTATGTTTTTATGATTGTTAAATCACTGATCAGTTTTCTTGTGCAGGTTTTAGGTAGACAGCCCGGGGCATTTTCATAGTATTTTTGCTAATGATATGAAACTGATATTATTCTGCTGCTAGTTTTCTTTCACAGTCTTTGTTTAACTTCAATTTTGTCTTGTGCACTTCAGTTTTGTTTATCTGATTCAGTAGTTAAAATTAGACATATTAAGCTACTCATAGTGTCTTCAGCTACCTCCGAAAGCCACAGCTGGACTGATGGTGAGGGGCTGCATGATGAGATGTGTAGTTTAGTATTAGTTTCCTTTCTGAAAAATTAGATATATTAAGCTGCTCATAGCGTCTTCATTTTCCTCCGAAAGCCACAGCTGGACTGATGGTGAGGGGCTGCATGATGAAGTGTGTAGTTTAGTATTAGTTTCTTTTCCGCAAACTTAGATATATTGAATCATGTATGACATCTTCAATTGCCTCCAAAAGCCACAGCTGGACTGATGGCGAGGGATTGAATCATGTATGTATGGTTTAGTATTAGTTTACTTTCTGCAAATTAAATATCAGTTACACAAGTTGTTTATGATTACTTCCGCAAGTCATAGCTGGTCTAATGATGAAGGGTCAGAAAATGAATTGATGTAATCTGGTTTAGATTTCTTTCATTGCAATTTTGAATTTCCATAAACGTAGTTTCTTTTGTGTTCAGTTGGCAGCAAGAATAGTTTAGTTTTCATATTCACTAGTTTCTTGTTTTGATTCATTAGATTAACAGCACTTTCCATTTCAGCAGTTTACTTTCTTTTGTCATTTTAATTTCAATTTGCTTTTAAAGTTTCGAGATTGGTAAATCATTATAGGGGATATCACTTCCTTGAGCAATTATAACCAAGCTTGTTTTTCACTTTAGAATTTCCATTTCACCTTAGAAAGACCATAAACGACAAAAAGTTAAGAAAGAGGTTATCCTTGCACATATAGTGCGCCGCACTTCATCGACTTACGATTCCGGATTGACAATTAAATGCGGCAGAATTTAGGACACACTAAATTGACCAAACACTCCGTCTGTGACCCAACTTGATTTGAAAAAGTTAGGTGGAATTCATTTGGTTTCGCGTCACAAAATTGACGACGTCGGCGAGGCTATTTTTAGAACCAATTTGGTTTGAATTATGGTTTATCACCATTTGAAGTCGGCGGGCTCGACTTAAAAACAATTTTGTTTGATCCCATCTTATAAAATTTGTGTTGGTTTCTTTGATAATACACATATTTATAATAAATCATGGGAATACCACACTAAACATGTGGAAAAGTTATATAAATAATTATTGAGAACAATCATTTTTATGTAGAAATATCCAAATGTGCTTTTGGGAAATAAGAATTCGAGTATTTGGTTCATATTGTTTTTTAAAGGAAGGAAATTTATGAAGTTCCAGACCTCAGATGCAAGCTATTACAAAATGACCTACTCTTAATCAAGGTTATTAGAAGATTTTTTAGACTTACATGATATTATTGATTATTTGTTAAGAACCATGCACATGCATTTCAGTCCACTCACATATCTCTTGGAAAATATCATTTATGTGGAATGATGAGGCTACTTCGGCATTCTCTCTTTCAATGGATGCCATGTCTTCTGACATCGGTTGCACCTACTTTTGGTAAAACATTCATAATAGAGTGTGAGGCACTAGGACAAGGAATTTCAGCAGCATTTAACGTAAGGGATATCATTGGCTTTTAAAAGCAAGGAATTCAAAGAAAATATTTGGTGTAGTCAAATTCAAATTTTAATAGGTTTATGTCACACGATGATGCGAGGCCATTTCATGTGTGTTAACAGTTTCCACATGTTGCAGCTGGGAGGGTTAGAAAACATTTGAGTTGTAACAGCTAGGTGTCAATACCTCGCATTGTTGTGTGCATAGACTAGTTGAGTTTGTAAAATTGAACGGTTTAAGTTGAATTGAATTATTATAATTAGACCTTTTGATTTCTAGAATGGTCCTCTCGGAGGAACCGAAGAGCCATATGTTATTTATATAAATTGTAATTCCTCGGATGAATAAAAGTAGAGAGGGAAGAGGAGAGTAGAGAGGTTGCAATAAACCTGCATTGTGTGAACAATTTTCTGATTTAATGATTTCCCAGCTTAGTTGCCATTGAATTATCTCTGACTGGTGTGGTGTTTAGCCTTGAGGCAATTGGGTGCGATAATTCCATTCTTTTGTCTTTGAATTCACGTAAGTGTTCAGATAACCACAACAGACTCCACCCACCGAAGGCGGGTACGTAGCCAGAGAACCGGGGTCGTGGCTTGTTCAAATATAAAAATCCCACTTAATAGAGACAAAATTGTTGTGATTTCGAAACCTAGGCTTGAGGGATTGGACATGAGTTAACAAACAAAAGGATAGTGAAACCCGGACTTGCACCGTGGTCAAGCCCTCTGCCAAAACCACGAGCGGAATCACAAAAGCGGGTTGCCCATATCGCACCGCTTTTGCGGAATAGGCGGTATTTCCTATTCGACGTTCATAGGGAAATCGTATGGTGAAGTAAGAATACCATTTCTTGCCGCGCCGTTAAAGCCGAACGTTGGAGACGGCGCAATTGCACGAAGTCGTTGATTTGGAGAAGGGCCATCGGACGGGGAGTCGCACATTGAACTTGCCCGGGAGGTTAACTAAGGTGTGTGCGGAGGATAGCCGGCGGTACGATACGAGTGTTTGATTGGTTATTGATATATATAGGTGGGGCAGGAGGATAAAATGAAATTATTTAATTAAACGATTGACGGATATTAACATATTAGGCGTTGTTGTAAGGTAGGTGGTGAAATATAGAGCCGAAAGTTCATTACAATTTATTTATTTAAAAAGAAACGTGGAGTATAAATACAAAGTGTTGAAAGTTAAACATTGGTTATAAGGCTTGGAGATAATATAAGTTAAGGATATAAATTAAAGTCCAACCATTGTGGATAGTATTTATTTATCAAATTCTACGAATTTGATAAATAGCTCAGAAGAAAATTAATTAAGACTCGAGAGTGGAGGAAAGAACGGGGTAAACCAAGGGAAAATGTTAGTAGACGATTGTAGACACACCGGCTCTCCTTGGGGGTCCAATTTCAGTTTTGTTGCGTCACACGATGATCTCTCTTCTCTGGCATTTGCCTTGGTCACTATTCTAGGAATAAGAGTTATTTTCTAAGCCTTCTTGAGCAGTGACAATGCATCGAGGATATCTTTCTATGCTTCATAAGCACATTTGTTCTACTTCTAAATCATGTCTTGGAAGTGGTTTGTGCTGGAAATTGTACACGAGTTGGTTTCATACCAAAGTCTTTTTCACATTTTCAGCATCCAATACATGAAAAAGATAATGGTTTAATACTTACAATATTTGAAATTTTGCAAGAAATTGTCACTTCACTGAATATGAATTTTGAAATGGTAGCAATCTTTGTATAGGATCAAGTGTCATTTTGAATACCAAATGTTTCACGAAAACTTCTCAACATGCTACCATTAAAGTTAAATGATAGTATTGCTCAACTATTTCCATAATAAAAGTGCACCTCGGCCACATTCAAGCAACTAAAATGTTGCAGTCTAACAAGACCACACAATCAAATGTATTCCACAAGGCCAATACGTATGAAAAATGAAAAGGAGTTTGCAACCAAAAATACCTTGAGCCGCTAAATTCAAATTAGATGCAAACCATCGACAAAAAGGAAAACCGGCCTACTCAAAAGGAAAGCGTTTACCTCCTTTGACAAAATTTTGAGTTAAAACCAAGGGCCTTGCAATGTATCGGTGCCTAATCAATTTGAAGCGGGGTTTTGCACTGTGTAGCCTAAACAAAAGGTTTCATTTCAAATTATTTTCCACAAATTTAAGATACAACCATTGTCAGGTTTGTATTTCCTAACAAGCTCATAAATTTTGACAAAAGAACCAAATTTTTTTAATACACGATAGCAATTTTTTCACTCAAAAACTATCTTAGACTCAATAAGCCCAACCCAAAACTAAAAAACCAAAAACCATAAGACTAAAAATGAATAGATGATCTTAATCCGGTACTATCGACGAAAAATTTACCTTTACACCCTCACTTATTAAACCCTGTCTTCATTGAATTTTAACTATTGTAGTAGACGGTCTGGTAACATTTCTTTTTGAAGTTGCTTGTACATCCGGAAATTTAATTCGGCATTTAAATTCTGCAAGTTTTGTAGACGAACGCATGTTGCAATACCCGGGATTGTATTTAAACACAACGGCCAGCATTAACACAATTCACCAACCGGAAATTAAACAACGAAGATTACCCGACGAGTTTTGTAAATTCAAAGGAGGACACGTGGAGCATTAATATTGGATCGCATGAAATTGAAGGGAATGCGAAAACACGAAAACCGGACTAGAATTTTTATAGGGCACATTGGATTGTTAAAGTTCACGATAGGTAGACGTCGGCATCCCATTTTGGAATGCGAATTTGGTTTGAAATTCAATCTATTCGAATTTTGAAGTCGACGGAAAGGGTTCTTTAATGTTTTGATAGTTTAATATACATATGTTTTAAACATATGTTATATATATATCATATGCGAATGAAAGATGAATATAGGAGTTGGTTTTAATTTATTTTTTTAAAGAGGGTTTATTATAATATGTTTTATATGTTACGGCATATAAAAATAAAAAGAATGAAAAAGCTTGGTAGTTTTTTTTATAGAACGGTACGTCAATTTTTTATTACACGGTAGTGTGTAAAAAGTGAAAAGGCGAGTGTAACTTTTTAAGTGTGTATGCACGGCGTGCGAAAGGGAAAAACACGAGCGAGTGTTTTAGAGGCAGTGTCATTTTGTTTTGAACGGACGATTAGGTTGGTTTTAGTCGTTTTGTAGCAGTCATAATTTTGTAATCCCTCTCGATTGTAGGGAAGAAGTGTAATTGTTTTTTTTTTGAGTTATTGAAGGGAATAGAAGTTTGTTTTCAAAGTATTAGAAACTGTCTCCTAATCGAAGAAATTTTTTATTTTCTACGTGGTAGAGGAAGAGTTATTCTCCATTCATTTGAAATTTTCAATATTCCAACATGTGAAAAATATATATCCTGGTATGGTTCCATCGACTAAATCATTTGTCTTTCCATGACTTGCCCTTTAACTTGGCCCAATGTTTTCATCTTGGGTCCTCTAATTCAACCAATAAAAAGGCCAAAAACCATAGCATTGAAAGGATGCCTTTATTCTTTCATCAGCAATAACAATAAAATTTGACTCGACCATAACCCTTTCCTTTTATTGTTGTGAAAAAGTTGCTTCTTACTCTAATGTGGCTAGTCCATAGGCTTCGTAGACCCATGGTGCAACAAATATGTTTTCCTTTCACCTTTGAGTTTTCAAATTATGCCTACCAAATCTGAACCTTCAGAGGGGGAACTAATAGAACGTTATAAAGAAAACCGGAAGCACACATCTACAAATTACGTCCTTAGCTACTGTCACACCATCATTAACTATTTTCAAAGAACCATGCTTGCTCTCCCAGAATAACCTTTTTCCCTTCGCCCCAAGGGTGACTCCAACAGATATTCGTAGTTGTTCACACTTTGCAAGACAAATTGACAATGCTTTCGGTAAATTGTGCAATTGAATGCCGGATATGTGCCAAAACAACCCTCCATGAAAAATTAAAAATAACATTAAAATCGAATATAAGTGGGTAAGGAAAGATCCACCGCGGTGAAGTTTGCGTGCGGGCAATGCCTTTAAACATAATTTTCTCGACTGCAATTTTTTTGTCACTAAGCCATCCTTGTTGAAGTACATCTCCTTTTCCATAGCTCTTGTATTAAATACCGCCTTCTGTGCGTAATCTCTGATTCCCTCTTGCTTGAGTGATTAAATGAAATGGGTGAAAAAAGCGAAAGAAGACAATTATGCGCCACATAATTATCAAACATTACTTTCTGTTACCCCTTTCCATTGTTACCCAATGAGGTAGATGTGGAAATTGTTGTGCATACCGCCCAAAGCGAGAGGTATATCCTGCTTATCTTGAATATAGAATTAAAAGATCTTCATATTAGTATGAACCTTAAAAAACATGACTCCCATTGCTAAAAACCACTTCTAAGTTGTAACGAGGCAAACTAAACAACTATCACAACTTTTGGCAACTTCTAGAGCATTAAGAGAGAAACAACCAAAGAGAAATACAACCACAATCCTCATTTTAATCGGTATGGACTATATATTTGCATTAAGATAATAAAATAAATCACAACTATATTAAGGCAGTACAAAAAAATCTTCAGCCATTGTTGTCTCTCGGGGCCAGTTTGCATTCAAAGTTCTGTATTTTTAATTTAAATTCTTACCTCTCGTGCCCATCTATGAATGCATCCAATGGGATATCTACATCAAATCTCCTTTATATCCCTAAAAACAAATTCCATACTACAAGAGCACCGATATTGATGGATCACCCCACACCATCCCACCCACTAGAAACGGTGAAAAAGGCTTAGAAACTGAAAGCTAAGATGACTATATGGGTGGTTCTTATGAGTCAACCAACCATTCAGAACATGCTCATCGATCAAACTATGAGTATTATGTGACAATATTGACGGGCAACATGAATCGGATTTTTGAAGCTATGTTAGAGAAACCCTAAACTCTCACTTGAAAATAGGTGAAATGTGGCACCACCACAGATGTATTGACATGTGCCAATTGGTACAAGTCGTAGACGGTGGCATGCTCAAACAACAAGGTGATGCGGGAATGACTTACATGAGGGGAGAAAATATCGAGAAAATCCCCAAATGCGGAGAACTAAAGCTCATCACCAGCACGAGATTAACAACTTTACATGATGTAACCTATGAAATCGTAAATGGAGAAATCATATAGTAACAATAAAGTAACCTATGTAACAATAAAGTCGGATTCATCACAAGATGGTAATGGGAGAGAATCACTGGTGAACAACGGGGAATATGAGAGTTGCTTACAATCGAATGAGATAAGAAAAAAACACACATACAAAAAACCTAGATAATAATCATGAACAAGCTTAATATTGAATTATGAATTGTAAAGGAACTTACAAAATGTTACATTACGAACCTAGTCTGACACTGAAAACAAAAATATCTGGACACATTACTGGTTGACAAGTTGTATTGCTCATGATGCAAGAGGATTTGTACACTTGCTTGCCCGAGTCAATCAAAATCCATCATTATCTATACAATAAATGAGTAATTGATGTAGTATTTTTTACTCTAAGATGCATTCTTGATATTGAACCATATGTTGAAAATGTCAAAACATACCTAAATAATCTCCTCTTCATTTCAAGAACAATTTATTGGTCGCATGAACTTGGAGCAGTACTCCACGATGAAAAGGAAATTAGCAACTAGATCATGATGACTTTGTTACCTACGCTGGAATTCAGTTGCTCAAGATGTCATCATGTTATCTCTCTAAATAAGACTAACCATTGAGGTGACTCTTATGGCCCCTCCCCCCTCACATCATCTCAATTCCTGATACCCAATCTATATTTCATTTTTTACTTTCATGAGCATAAAAAAATTATTCAATAACTATTAAAAAACATTCAACAAAAAATGTAGGAAACATTGAAATTAATGCTTGACATAAAAATAGTATGATAAATGAGTTTTTTATATAACGCAAAAACGTTCCAAGTATGGTAACGTTTGTCTTATAATAATACAATATTTTACATTGTCAATTTTTCTTGCTTTTCTTCTTCCTATTTTTAAAGCTCTAATTACATCATCAATATCATCGTGCTTTCTGCTCTGTTTACCGTGCCTTTCGACCCACATTCTTGACCTAGTTGCGTATTCACGATGTCTGGGCTCATCCGGTGACGGGGCATCGCCTACAAAAACAAATAATATTAAATTTTAATTGTCGGTTTTTAAATATCATTGAACTAGTTCGGTAATATTAATAAAAAAATTGCAATGAGATTATTTACAGTGTACCGGTTGTTGCCGTGACCTAGTTGCGTTGTCACGATGTACGGTCTCATCCGGTGACGGGGCATCGCCCTCTGAAAACGAATAATATTAATTTTAATTGTCGGTTTTAAATATCACATTAGAATAAGTTCGGTAATAATATTAATAAAAAAAATTGCAATGAGATTATTTACAGTGCACCGGTTGTCGCCGTGACCTAGTTGCGTTGTCACGATCTGGTCTCATCCAGTGGCAGGGCATCACCTACGAAACGAGATAATATTAAATTTTGGTGTCGGTTTTTTAAATATCATTGAACTATTTCGGTAATATTAATAAAAAAATTACAATGTGGCCAAGTTCTGTTTACATTTATTTTTTTTAAGTTCTGCCATTACTGACCTAGTGCATTGTCACGATGTGGTCTCATCCGGTGACGGGGCATCGCCTATAATGAGATAATATTAAATTTTAATTGTCATTTTTTTAAATATCATTGAACTAGTTGGTAATATTAATAAAATTGCAATGAGATTATTTACACAGTGCACCGATTTAATCACGTTGAGATTGTTGCCATGTCTTGATCTCTGGTGGTAAATCCTCAAGGGAAACATTCTCTGTCATTTAAACAAAAAACGTTATAAGGACAACCATCGAGGGTATAATTAGAAAAAAATATAAGTGGAAATTAATTATAAATGCGGCCCTCCGCGATAGCGGCATTGTCGGCACGGTCCCCACTACAATGATCGGGTTGCACGAGAGGATCATCTACCTCGGCTCTAAAGGCGGGTTATTTGCCTCGTCGGTAGTCTTGCTCCCACGATTTAAACAAAGTTGTTAGACATTAAATTTATGGACGAAAAAAAAAAATATTGAAAGGTTAATGTTTTACCTTATCGGGCATTACGGATCTTGGGACTTTGCCCCAAGCTTCGACATTCAACTACAGCTTGATAGGCGAAACAGAAAGTGATATTTTTATCTTCCTCTGTAGTTTATGTTCCGAAGTCATCACCCTACATTACATATGATTGTTTATTTTTAATCATATTTGATAGGATTACAAAAACATTGGAAGGCGATACAATTAATTATAATATGTTTAGCTACTTAATTACAATTCTTGCAGCTAATTTCAAGTAGCCACCACGGCGAGCTTGTGATGGCCCTTTTTTCTCAATCCTAGATTTGGTTGCCTTTGAGGTGTTAGGCAACTATCAAAATATTGAAGTCGGATATGATGTAGCACACTTTTATTGTAGACATAAAGAAAATTAAAGCTATTGAATTAAAGTTGTAATTTACCTTACTTACAGAGATCAGTTCAACATTTTCCTTCTTTCTTTGCCCTTTTCTCTTTTCCGTCATGGATCGTGCGATATTCTCCACTCACTCTGCGAAGCTACTTGAGAGGACGCTCATATCTAGGGTTAAATTGGAATTCGTCTTACGGGTGTCCCTGGTATATTTCAAATATTTTTCGGCTACCGTGTACTATTCGTCAAATGTCTTGACCCCAAAAAGGGCTTCCTAGATAATCTAAGTTCTTTTTGAGTTGGAATTATGGGAATTCCACCACATCCTAATGTTTATTTAATTACCAACGCATGGCTCTCCGGAATCTGTAGAACTCATTGTTTCCTACACGAATAAACCAAAAAAAAAAAAAGATGTATATTAATTTAAAAATAAAAATCATGATAAATATGTTTTAGATAAATTACATGAAATAGTTAAAATATTCAAAATTTACTGGGAGTTGTACATGCTTTATAGGGACACCCTCATCGTTCACCAACAACGCGTGCCATTAATGGTCCCTTGTGGAGGCGGCACGTGTAGCTCCGGGAAATGCGGTGTGTAGTTGGCCGCTATTGACCCTCATCATTTCCATGCAACCGGCGGTTAGTGCAGGTGTACGCAGAGCGGGTGTGTTTCTTGGGTGGCACCTAAAGGAGTAGAAGGTGTACGAAGAGGACATTGATGTCTTTCCCTTGTGTCCCACTACCAACAGGGTTCGACAAATGCAGAAAAGCTACATACAAAAGAAATTTTTGTTAGTTTAGTCAATGTAAAAATTAAAAATCAAACTATCACAATTCATCTCATACGGAACAAAAAAATATCCTTTTTGAATTTTTATTATTACACGATATCTTTCTAGGCTGCCTCATAAGATGTTGTATCCTCTCTTCTATTTAGTTGTTTTGACATTAAAGTATTAAATTCCGACCTTGCATCTCGTGCCTTTTTTTGCAACAAGAACAACGGGAGATAGGGATGAAGCGCTCTTCCTCAAGAGGGAATCATCGGGCATACCATGGCTAGGTGTTTGCATATTTGAACAAAATTAATATTAGACAAACCTGCTGTCCTTCATCCCGAAGATAGAGCAATGCGGCACTTTACATGTTCTTCCCTTGGCCTCTTTCCGCGATCATCTGAGTCTCGGGGTTGATTTCTGTCTTGCTACGGTGGTCACATTGCAATAAAATTATAAATGTAAAAACTTGAAAACAATATCTAACTTGAAAACACAAAATGAAAACGAAATAATTTCTAATAAGACACGGAAGACGAGTTAGGACTTTAAATACCGCTGATTCAGTGCGGGAACATGCGTACTTTGGTAGGCACCCAGCCTTCCTCCAGATTCCTTATATTTAAGTAGGCTTCTCCTATTAAGGAAAACACCATACCTATCATCCCACATTCCTTGCATGTATAAAGGGAAAGAGAGAAACATGTTTTCATACAACGGTGACAAAGGCATCTTAGGGAAAGGTATCTTCACTTTTATTTATGTTGTTCACCCACACCACTCTCGTGTTTTACTCTTGTCTGTTTGCACCTTTGTCATTTTTGGATTCAAATTAAGTTAACGTAACACGTATTTTGACCTTTCGGTGTGTTTTTATAAGTGGCATGTATAGGTTTTATTAATTACACTTTTCTCTTCATGTGCATGTTTCCACGGAAATCAAATGCATGATTTAGTCCCATACATTTAACAAGTTGTTGGATCCATCCATTAAATATCATGTTTCCTATTCAATCAAAATTTATCTCAATTAGGGTAGTAGGAAGGTTTCCCTTTACTGTTAATGGGTACTTCTAGCTTGCATTTTTATTATATCTTTCAAATTTAGTGTCGTTTCAATTAGGGCATGAATTTTTGCAACTTTCAAGGTGAGAATGAAAAGACAAATTTTTGTGATGGATAATTGTATATGACTCCATGGCGAGAGGAAAGGCACTTCCTTGTCACTTCCTTGGTATATAGTTCTCCCTTCACCTCATACGAGATGGTCCCTGATTTTTGACAAAATGTTGCAACAAAAAGTTCCCCCCTCCATAATTTGATATTCAATGGAAATTTCTTAAATTGATGATGGGGCACGATTATGGAACATTGGCACATACATATGTAATGGAATTCCAAGATCATGATATATGTTTGCATATGTTTATGGCAATGTTTACACGAGTCCCCTGGAGGTGGGAGTGAGGGCGGGGGAGCGCGGGAGCGGCCTATGCAAAAGCTCCCTACCAATTTTCAGGAGAGAGAGAAACGTGGGGGGCGTCGGGGTCATAAAAATTATAAAATTTAATATTTATAATGTAACTATATTTTGCAAGGAATGTACATATCTGAGTCATCCCTTACTTACATCACAGAAGATAAATCATAAATGATGAAATTAAATGAATGATGAATATATAATTGAAACAAATTTAAAGTTAAAAGTTAAAACATACATCATACAATCGTATTTTGTATGTTTGTCAAGTTATAACTATATAATCATTAATGTAACTATATGATATGCAATAAAGACAATTTGAATCTCATATGACATATTATATCAAGATTCAAAATAGAGTTTAAGCTAAGGTTTACAACAAATTTAAGGAAACATAAAACTTAAACGCAAATAAGTTATGTCCCAAACAAACATAAAACCTTTCTTCTGAATATCAAATGATATCATCATAATGATAAATGAGCATAAATGCTCAAGTTAATGCCCCACTAGTCTCACCTCCAACTTTTGCACGAATATATCGGGGGATCCAACTGTATCGTCTGAATCGAATCACTTGGATTCTCGAATATGCTAAGTGGCACATCAGCACCCCAACATGAAACCATAAACTAAAAGGGGCGGTGAGGGGACGTGAGGGGGCGTGAAGGGGGGGGTGAGGGGGGGCGTGAGGGGGTGTGAAAGGGGTGTGCGGGGGGCGCGGGGCGTGGAAAACGTCCCCTGAAATTCAGGCCCCCGGAGCGCGGTGAGGAATCTAGACCCCTAGGTGGGGGCGAGACCCCCGTGCCTTTAGTTTATGGAGGTGGTGGAGCAAAAAGAGCTCAAATAGAGCTGAGAGAATTTTCACATAAAAGGGCCATGGGCTTGACTAATGGTTGACTAAAAAAGGCCAGTATCTGAGCAGAGAACTAAGTGAACAGCATGCAAACATGCATTGAAAATCCATGCGAGTTTGCAATGTGTGCCCATATTCAGTGGATTCAAATTTGGGTTTCAAAATGCCGGGTTATGGCATGATTTCAATCGAAAACCTGTGGCTGGATTCTCATGTTGGTTTAATTTATATTTTAAGTTGTTTTGCGGTCTTTGGGTGATAGTAACTCATGAACTAGGTTACCAATGTGTAACAATCATATTTCAAGAATAAAGTTGTGATTTTTTTATATTATTATTATTATCTATTAGCTACGAGTATTGACACCTAATGCACGGAATTTTGACATCTTGATAGCATGGATAATTTCA
The DNA here is from genome assembly GCA_034641835.2 of Pinus albicaulis. Classification (NCBI taxonomy): domain Eukaryota; kingdom Viridiplantae; phylum Streptophyta; class Pinopsida; order Pinales; family Pinaceae; genus Pinus; species Pinus albicaulis. Next base: position 406,873,268 of record CM076581.1, read on the forward strand.
AAATGTTTCTAGTAATCTTAACATAATAATATATTAGTGTCTTCACTTTGTCACTACTCAATAGAGCCTGTGATATGGACATCTACAAACCTTCATATACTATGTCCCAAACAAGTTCAAGAAATTTGGTTGAACCTACCTCATGATGTAGTTTATTAAGGACAAATTGCTTGGTATATAACTCGATATCATAGACCGCGTTGCAGTTCTAAAAAGAATCCTCAGTCAAAAAACTGCAATATGTTCTACTATAAAGCCTTTTGGGATACAGAAATATGTATCATTAGTGGCTGCAAAAATGGCCAGATCCGGAGGTAAAGGAAATCAATGGAAGAGTGATCCACCAATGAGAACCTAGAATTTAGCATCGGATGAGTTAGAGTCTAGGAAATTGAAACCTAAATTTTAATTGATGATGAAGGACATCACATAGGTAGTTATATTTTCATGTAGAATAATACGTTAATTCAAGTTACGCTACATAATATGAAAGGCATACCATAAATTTTTCCACGTAAGTCCAAACAACCTATAAAAAGGAAAAACCTTACTCCATGGGAAATAATTTACCTTTCCATTTTCAAGGGTAATTAAATCACAAAAAATATGAACTATCTTTTACATTCTTGGATAATGTGAAAGTGGAAAGAATACCCTACCTAGTGAGTACACACATATACATTTGACCACTAATAAATTTTGGTTGAAATGCAATGCTTTTTTCATTTAAATGTAGGGTTTTTAAAGCAAGGAGAAATAATAGGTTTTGCCAAATTAATAACGTTTCTTTGGGAAAAATTTAAATCTTGTATTGGGTGATGAAGATAATAGAGGGTATTGAATCTTGATTCTTGACATCTAGAGAGAACCCTACGGCCTAACACAATCCATTGATTATTAAAAAACCCAAATAGAGTCAACCCTACTATAGGAGAAAGGGCACACGTGCTAAGAACTTACCATTTGCAAGAGGCGAGGGCGAATGTTGTTACGAAAGGGCGAGGGTGAATGTGAGGCGAATGATGAGGAAAATGCTGTTTTGCGAGATGAGGGCGAATTCTAAGGGCAAATCTTTCGTTACTGGAAAACAGGCAAAATGTTTCGTGCACAGAGCGGGAGGGCGAATGCGTGCGTGATATCGGACGTTAAATACAACGCTCCCCCGTGAGATCGAAACAATAAAATCATTTTTATGTAGCGCGCATATATAAGTGTCGTTATACGGCGGCGGAAAAAGCGTCGCTATTGCGACGGGTGCCTCGAAGCGTCGCGATGGCGACACCTAGACATTGTGTGCGCAGCGGTCGGAGTCTCTGATAGTGACACTTTGGGCCATAGTGTGCAATTGCGACGTCTTCCTCAAACGTCGCAATTGAGACACTTTTCTAAGTGTCGGTATTGCGACACTTTTACATAAATGTCGGTATAGCGTTTGAGAGCGGGATGGAAAAAATTTGGGGAAATTTCGACATTTGGTCAAAAGCGTCGGAACAGTGTCGGAATTTCCGCCAAATGTAGTAGTGACTAGTATGATTATACCACAGCCATCCAATAGAGAGAACATTTCTGACCACGATGGGCACAGGGTTGCTCCATGAAGGATATGAGATAGTTGTCTGTAGAAATGTTCAAATTCTGATCTCTTTCGTAGTTTCTTTGTGGATTTCTTGTGAGCAGGGACCAGGTGGAGCTGAGGTCAGTATCCTTTTGAAATTATTTTAGCATCCAAGAGATTCTTTAGTTCCTTTTGGATCATTGGTTCTAGATATGGGTGTACTTTTCTTAGTTTTTGGTGAACATTCCTCCCTTCCTTAATGGGTATGATGTGTTGGATGATCCACGTGTCATAAATCCAGATTGTCCTTTGTCGAAACACATCTCGGTGCTTACCATCGCCCGGTGAATGCTTCTGCTCTGAGGTGCCTCTTCTTACTAAATTTCAAGCTTGGGATCCTTCATGTCAGAAGTTGTCTGTGGTGTGCTAACATGGAACTTTGCACCTTCCATATTTTGGGGGGCCTCGGAAACGGTTACGTAAGTCGAACAACTTTTCGAGTCAAAATTTATACGATATAGGATTTTCTTTCCGGTTTCTTAGTTCCTCCTGCAAAGCCCGGTCATGATCCTCTTCTTCCATAATTGTGTCTTTGAATATATACGTATTTGAGCATGAAATCCGGTACTTGTTGGTCATCATTGAAAACGCGTAAATTATTGACATTTTACGGTATGGATGGCTTGTATATAACTTCAATAGAAAATCCATCTTTAAGTGGGGTGAACCTAGCGAGCGGCGTTGGAAAGTGTATCATTCTTGCATTATGCATTCTAAGTACAGTTATTACAAAAGCATCGAAAGCTAAAATCAAACGCCATACCTCTTGCTGGTAACCTTTCGGATGTGGGGATAGCGATGGATAGTGTTGCGTACACGATGAGTGACATCCTAGGTTCATGATGCACAAAACCGAGACTTTTAGATATGGCCTTCTAGAGTCCTATTAACGGTGCCTCATACTCGGTGTATTGGTGCCTTGGAACTCTAACCGGCGGGAAGTGGTCATTATTTTTCTAAGGGTCACGAGAATAACTGCGGCCTTGTCTTAGGTTTGTTGTCTTCGTATCGTTATGTTTCATCTCTTGGTTGAAATGCTATCGAGCCTTTTGAGGCATTGCTAGTGGCATCGGTGTCTAAAAGAGTCTTTATTGTAAGGAGGAGTTTTCGGCAACCAAGAGTGACTCGAATCGAATGTCTTCGGTGAACGGGGATTGGTGAGTTTTATAACAACCAAATATGGACTCTAAGAAACTTGTAAAGGCTCTTTTTGCGCAAGAAAGCCCCGGTAGTTCCGTTTAATTGCATCCCGGAGTCGATCCTGATGTCTTCATGTATGGTTCACTCTCAACCTAGATTTGGTTATTCACCTTTGTCGAGAGCCAAAGGTGGGATAATCGATGGCGAAGTATCTGCAGACTTGCTGGACCAATCTACCTTAACGGGAGGCCATAGGCCTTGAGGATATCCACGATTACTATTTCGATGCATTGATGCACTCTGGAGTGGAGGATAGGCGGATGATGACGTTGTTTAACTCTCCTACTACGGGGACTTGAGATCTATCGAAATTTGCTGGATAATTACGGCGTTGGTCTTCTCAGGCGGATGTTTAACTTCTTGCATATGGATAAGGGCATAACATTTGTGGATGTGCCAAAATCCATGAGGGCAATTATGGACATTAAAGTTAAAAATATCAAAGGATAGGAGGAAAGGTGGTGTGGTTCCCACGGAGTTGGTGTTTATGGCATTCACGATGGATTGGGGACTAGCGAAGTTGTGAACGTGATACTCTGGGTTGGCAGCCGTGGGTGGAAAAGGATTTGAGGATAAGATCTCAGTGGATTGTGATGAGCACATCATAAAGTGAGATATTTACCCAGGTCTTTCTTATCCTCAATAATTTTATACCTAAAATCACATAGAAGTAATGATCAGTGATGTTTTTAAATGATGAAGCTTTAGCCTTAAGTTTCTGAGGATGGATTGGACTAAATTTTTTCGGGAGTCTTGTTTTGGTTCTCTGTAGTTGGGAGTAAGATTTTTCGTAGGAAGGCCTTCCTTTTCTCCTCTAACGGCGCTCGGGACAAGACAGCAGCATCTCAATGTAGTTTCGAGGAGGTACGGTTTTGGGATCATCTACTAGGTTTATCACGGATGTGGGAAGGAGTTGTCTCCACGGATTACTTCACGTAAGGTCTGGCAAATTTCATCCTTCATGCGAGGGAGAGGCTTCCTTGTCCCCTCAATCTTCTTCTTCTAAATCCCCGGGGTACGATCTTCTAATAACTAATTGACAATGGCGGTCATACTATTTATCCACTAGGGACATGTATGTCTGTATTCTCTAAGTGCGAGGTCGATGAAAGAGAGTAGAATTGTCTTTCCCTATTTCCTCAACGTTGAGGCCGATCCTAGCATTGGATGGGGGTCGGTTCACGGTGGGATTATTCTTCTGAAAAGGTTTCTGCATTTGCATGGGTTAGGATAGCTCTGGTGGGTCCTTCCTTTCCAGATCGGGAGACTTGGTTAGTTGACCTTGAGGATTTTGTGATACTTTCAAAATAAATGGGTCGTTATCTTTGTCCCTAGTTTTATGACTTGAGGATTGCATTCTTTTTGTGGTTGGTTTTTGATCATCCGGACCTTCATGGTCAATGGCACCTATGGACGGCATGTCCTTTTAGGCCAAGGGGCGGTGGTCTGCAGCTTTCTGCCCGGGGTGGCCCTAGCCTCATGCTTCCTGAAGGCTCCGTAGCTATCCCGCGAGAGGGCTCTTGTGTAGTAGTCAATAGTAGTGAAGATGTCAAAAGCCATGTTTGAGAAGATTTGTTTTCTTCTCATTGGGAAAATACGTGGTTCAAGTCTTTGACCTTTCCCTCTTGAGCTTAAATTATCTTCAGAGCTGTGGGATCATTGAAGTTCATCTTGTGATTTTGCTGGAAGGTGATAGAAATGTTCCCGGAGGAATGGAAGCGACGAGGGAGGGCGTACCACGTTCTTCTTTATTTTCTAGAGTATGAGGAAAAATTTGGCATGCCTACGTGTTCATCATGCCCTCATCATGTCTGTGGAATTAAGTAGAAGTTGTTGATGTAGGTCTTAGGCAGAGGTTCACTGTGAGAGGTCGAACTTAGGAGGAGATGCTTCTCGGGGTGTCAAGGCATGTCATGGAGGGGGCCTTGGATACCTAAGGAAGGCTGGGCCCAGCTCCAAATGCCTGAAACACACGTCTGACGCGAGGTGGCACGGTATGTACACATAACCTCTTTCGTTTTCGTATTCGCTACCCATGCCAAACCCAAATGCCTCACCCTCCTGGTGGGGCCATGTCTTGGTTTTCTCCACTATTCCATATATTTCTAATGTTTCTCCAGTTGTAAAGGAAAGGAAACCTATTTTGGTTTCGGCGTGGGTTGATGATGCCAGCATTTCGGCCTTGTCCACGACCTGTCTCCCATGCCTCTATTACCTTGGCCCTTCGGCTCCTCCTTCGGGGGGATCGTTGGATTGAGTTTGATTATTCTCGGTCGACGCTGGCAGGGGCCGGTGTTGGAGGTGGAGGCTTAATGATCTCGGGACCTTCCTCTTCCCGTCCCTAGGGCTATCGGGGGGGTGCTTCAAAATTCCTCTCTCAGCTATTACGTCTCCCACAATCTTTCAGACCCACTGGCTGGAGAGAGTTAATGCAGGTTCACGCCAGCATGTCAGTTCTTGCAAGAATTAGGATTACTCCAGGAACTGATCGGGGCTCGCTGCAAACCCACATTGCGGGTGAGTGATGAGACTACCAGGGCCCTTCGTGACTAAAGTAACCTCATAGAAAGTGTTGGAACACCTAATCTCCACGGTGGGTATTGGAATATGAAAAGTCACAATGGAGTCCAAGTGGCCTTGGAATGTGAAACCAAGAGTCACACCATTGTACTATAAATGTACATCTTTGTGTAATGGAAAATAAGAGAGCTACACGTTTATCCTCCATTGTGTTGAGTTTCTTGTTGTGTGTGTGTGCTCATCTTCCTCATACACCATGTGTGTGCTTCAACATAGAGTGGTAACATGGTATCGGAGCGGGCGATTATTTGGCCCATTGCTCCAAATTGAGTGAGCCATTTGTGTTTATGGCCTGTGTATATACGCAAAAATTGTTGGCATTTTTGCGGCCCATTTGGAACTCAGATTTTTGCGACGAGTTTTGCTGCATTAAAGTGTTTTGAAGAGGAGCGGCATTCGGTGATTCTGCGGCATTGAGAATTTGTTTGAAGAAGAGCGCGTGGTTTTGAAGGAAGGCGGCTTCTTGCCCATGCGAAGGTTTTTCATTCTCTTTCTTCTAGTTCTGTTTAATTTACGCATTGAAAGTTGCTGGAAAACAGCATTTTAAAGAGGGTTTTAAAAAATTTGGTTTTCATTGAAAAAAATCTTTGCAAGTTTACGGGTTTTACGAATCTTGTTAAATTCGCAATGGAGTAGATTCTTGTATATTTGAAAAATACGTTGTTTTGAAGACTAAAATTCTAAAGTTGCCCTCATTTACGCACTTTCTCTCTTCTTTGGAAAAATCATTTTTGCAAGTCTAAAATTTCTGCAAATTATTACGCTATATATTTGGAAGAAAAAATATTACGCGAAAAAAAATCTTTCTATTTATTCTACTTTCTGTTTGTTTTAAAAAATAAAAATAAAAAAATTTCTTGTTCTTGGCCTTTCGGCCTTCCCCAACACTGCTCTTCTTCTTTCTGCTCCTATCCCCCTTAACACTCCTCTCTGCGGCTTCATTCTATTCTAGGTTTGCACACAACGCCATCTACATCCTACGAACCCCTCTCACGTTTCGGCAATCCCTCTACTGCGCGCTCTCCACGCCCTTCCTTTGCTCCCCTGCCGGCATCTCCAATCTCGGCTATTCTTTATGCACTACCCTCACTCCCACGGCTTCCTATGTCTTGTCTCTACCGGCCCTACCCACTCTACGGCGCGCCCCCTCACCTTTCGGCGGCCCCTCCTTTATGATACGCTTTCACTTACCCTTCTCAACGCTCAAGCCCAACCCCTCCTGCGATACCATACTCCGCTGTTGTTCTCCCTACGCTCCCTCTCACTCACCCCACACACCCACTGCACGGCGTTCAATCCATCCCTCGGCCTTTCGGCCCCTTCCCACTTTTCTTGCCCGCACGAACACCTACCATCCAACCCCCTCGGCGGTCCACTCCCTCTGCAATTGCACAACACCCTCTGCTACCTTCGGCCCCTGTAAATTCGGCCTTTCCCTTTGGTTTTAAGTTCCCACACGAAAACAAAAAAAAAAATAACCAAAATTTTTTACGGTTCATACGATTTTAAAATTCCGCCTTCTTTAAAATATCCCCAAACCTTCCTATTCATATAATAATTTTCCCTTTTCCAATTCCCATCTCCTTATTTTAATTACCCTCCCCCCGCCCATTAATAAAATCCCTCTTTCCTTTTAAATCAATTCCCCTCCCAATTTTTTATTAATTCTCATTAATTTTTAATTAATTTTTTTTAAAAAAAAAAGGAAAAATAAAAATAAAAAAACCCCTTCCCTATTTTTAATAACCTCTTTTCTATTAAAATTTCCTTTAATTTTCCCATATAATACACCCCACAAAATAAATTTCCCTTCCCTTTTAAAATTCTTCCCATTTTTAATTATTCTAATTTTCAATTTATTAAAAAAAAAAAAACGACAAAGAGAGAGAAAGAGAGAGAGGAGAGGACATTTGAAGAAAAGACATGAACAGGCGAGAAAAGAAAGAAGAGGAAATGACGAAATGACATAGAGAAATTTGCGGATTTGACATCGTGATTTGTGGCATTTTAGTTTGAAGGGTGATTTTCTTAAAGAATTTTACATGTGAAGACAAGTTTTCATCATTGCAAATCGGTTATTTGAAGAAAATTCAGGTTTGCCATAAAGATTCTTGCACAAGTATTTCACAAGTATTTTAATTTTGCACATATTTTGCGAGAGATATTCTATTATATTGACATTGTATTGATATTGCTTCTTCATTCATGTTTGCAATCGAATTTGAAGTGTATTTTAGTTGTTGGATTGTTTAAGATTGCCTCCATCATTTGAGGAGCACACTTTGTACTTTTGATTTCTCAGTTAGAAATTCTTGGAGTCATTTGTATTTCTTGTTGCATCACATTGTAAACGGAGACATTTTTAAGGTTAAATGACACCCTCTCATTTTGAGCCTAAGTTGTAACAAAATGGCTAAAATCAATGGCTTATTAGAGTTGTTGAGTAACCTCATTCATTCCAATGTTGATGACACCTGTAATAAAAATGGCCAAAGGATCTCTTTGTAACATTCAAGTTGTTGCTATATGCCTGAAAAAATTGAGTTTTTGAATTTGAATCTCAATAACGACAGGTGAACTCTTAAAAAAAAATCCTTATTACGAGCTTTGTTGTTCGAGAAGATTTAGAAAGACTCTCATAAGAAGAAAAGAAGACAAATTCGCAGTTGATTCCATTCTTCCTACTACAACATAAAACAGAATGACCTGCACAAATGCAGGCAACTCCTTTTGCACTTCTCCAAGCCCATCATCGAGACCTTGGGAAGAGCTTGTCCACAACAAGCACTTGGTCTTGGATATGACAAGGATGTGTCTTTTCATATTCCGGACTACAAAGCCCATCATATTTCGGAAGTCTTTGGATTCATGTATGACGGTTCACTGCCAATTTGTTCCGGGTCTGTTCCGCTTTCACAACATCGGATTGCTAACATGTAACCATGGCATGATGTGAGTTCGTACATATGATACTTGTTTGATCTTCATCCATCTGGCTCTTGTGGTCGCGTGCTAGCTGCGGACGGATGCTGCCGCCCCCGGACTCTGAAGCCTCCTCGAGGCTCGGGTCCCTGGTGGATTTGGCCATGGAAATGGGCATCGGCGGCCGAAGATGTTTACAACACATGTTAGAACTTGTTCCACGGATATTGAGCAAGCACGTTGGGTTTGTACTCATCTCTTGCCTGCGTCACAATGCAGGAAATGGTGGTCATGTACGAGCTTCGACATCGGATCAAGCAAGCACGAGCCACAATCTCTCATTCCATGTTACCGAGTTGTAGCCCGGCGGTTCAAGCGAGCACCGAGCCATAATTCGTCATTCCGGATTGAGAGATGTAGCCGGATACATGGATGCCCATGAGCATGCCTTCGGTTGGTGGATAACCTAAAACCATCATCTTTGGTTGGTGGATAACCTAAAACCATATTTTTCGGTTGGTGGATAACCTAAAATTTTTGCCATCTTTGGTTGGTGGACAACTCATGCCATGAGGTAGTAGACCTCCCTTCTTTTAGGTCGAAGGTCTCACACATATGAGGGACAGTTCCTCTAGCAGGCACCGCTTCTTGCCTCTGGGTTGATTAGGGCTGCTAAGTTTTGCGTTCCGGTGTTTGTAGTCATCTCACTTTTCTTTTTTCCAATGACTGAAGATTGATTATTCCCAAAGTGTACTAGCCTCTTTGAAATTTGTGTTAGCTCTTTCTGCTTGGACTCACACTTGGTTAAGGGGGGATGTTGGAACACCTAATCTCACATGGGTAGGTGTGGAATATGAAAAGTCACAATGGAGTCCAAGTGACATGGAATGTAGAGCAGAGTCACACCATTGTACTATATATGTACATCTTTGTATAATGGAAAATAAGAAAGCCTCACGCTTATCTTTCATTGTGTGTTGAGTCTCTTGTGTGTGTGCTCATCTTCCTCATACACCATGTGTGTGCTTCAACATGGTGTTTAACGAGAAAAGGGTGTTCCTCCTCATAAGAATTTTCCAAAGGGGGAGGACTGGTATTTTCATGCATGATCTCCCCATGGGGAGTTTGTAACGGGATGTTACTTGTGTGTTGGGAACTGCCATTCGGGCCCTCCTTCTAGCGCCAAATCTGTTTTACGGGAAAATTTGTCTAGGCCAACGATGGGGGATCTCCAAAAAGTCCCAATTAGACTGCGAGCCGTTTGTGATAGGATGCGTCCGGAGTGTGGGTCCGGCTACCATTGAATACTCCTTCTCTTGGACACAAACAAGCCTGTGATTTTGACACTCAAGTTCTCGAATGATACAAGGCAAAATATCAATGATTGTCAACGAGCATAAACACTACAAATAGCAAGATAAAAAGAAAACACGCGAGCTGAAGGAGATGTTGTTAGAAACATATCATTGAGGTGGTATTTTGTAAATTTGTCCAAACCATAGAAGAAACAATTACGCACGGCAAAAAACAACATGCGTAGTTGAGCATTTTCATGCATAAGATAGATGTCAATAATAAAGTTACAAACATCTCCTATGTAAAAAACATACCATCCTTAACACATTCGGTGAGTTGAAATGCATAAAGAGTATAGGCAGAAAACATAGATTAATCAATCATAAGATATCGGACATATATGAAGAAATACTCTTAAGTATACGCTGATTCTCATCGGATCCAATAGTGGATTTAAAACAAACGCTTGTATTCATTCATAAGAGGCTAGTATATTAATTCTTTACCAACTCTCTTTCCCTCATACAGTTCCAACAAAAAATTCCTTTACAAATTCCACATTATATAAGACAAAAATTGACTGTGGGGTCACACGCTCTTCGCCTTTCGCCTATTGTTGCTTTGCGACACTGCAGATGAGCCTCTCGGCTGCATGACCTAAATGGACGAGTGTGGCCTGTGACCACGATTGTGGAAGATGTAACTGCGACCCCCACAGCCAGACCATGCCTTGCATCCCGATCACGGAGCATGTGTGCGATTGCGAGCTCGGGAACATCAACTTGTTGCTCTTTGAGAGATGCGCCATGCACGATATGCGACTCTTGGGGAGATCGAGAGGTATATTCCCTTAACTGCTGAGAAGCATTCCTAGCGTGAATCGAGTTTCTTTTGGTTGGCATTTTGGTGGTCAGAAGCTAGTTTGGTGTAGATCCAAATGGTGTCATGACGAACTTAACCAAGTTCTCTGCCGATCTTGGGAAGATCGGGTGTAGTGGCGGCTTGTCGATAGAGTACAGCAGAAATGCCTAAATTTCTGATCTACCTATTCCCATGCCTTTTCTTTTCCCGATTAATACTAGAGAGAATATGAATGAGTTCCCAACACATTGAGTCAATGCCAATGATCAAACAGTCACCGTGATCATCACCACTATCTAGATATTTGGATGATAGCTTCTCTACTGATTGCACGTTGATACGAATTTGGACCTTGTCATTTTGAGTGTGAATCCAATCTTTCAGAGCACGTTTCTGAAACTTGTGGATATCCTTTCCATTCTATCATTCTATCCAAGGCGGTGGAGGCTTCTTTTAGTTGCTCGTTCCTCTTCTTAGCTTCTTCTTGAGCTCTCGGTAGGCGCAACTCTTTTCTTTATGGTGAACATTTCCTCGTATACATGCCTCATGGTATGCTTCTAGCGTCACCAACTCTCTTTGGACAGTGAGTGGTACCTCGTATGCAAAGTCTTGTTCTTATCCTTTGGGTTGTTTAGATTCTTCCCTTAGTGCTCTCTTTTCTTGCTCAGGCCTAACTTCTCTTTGTTCGGAGTCTTGTAATCTATTTTGTAGGGAGAGGATTTCCCTACTCATCCATTTCACGTTCTCTTCGGTGTTCTTGGTGAAAGTAGTGTCGGCTTGGTCTATGTATTCCCTAGATTGGTCCTAGTGTCAGACTATATCCTTTTGAGTTGTGTTTGTGAATGGCATGGTAGGGTTCCGTGTTAAACATCTCCTCCTTTCTTGCTGATTTTGAACATGAACTGGTCATAAGTGAGCCTCGTCGGATTGAACACTTCTCTTCTTGTCCTTCATGGGTACTAGTTCGAGAGCGCAAAACGTGGGTTTATTGTAGGGACTTAGTGGCCGGTAGCTGCGCCAACTCCTATCACTGGAGGAAACTTGTTTACAGGTGTCTTTGGAAGAATTTTCTTTCGATCTACAATCCTCTTCCTCTTTTCTCTTTTGTTCTACTTCTTCTTTTAATAGCCACTCTGCCTGCATTATCCTATTCTTCCTTTTGCGCTCGGCTTCTACTTTGGTGTCCTCTACACTCCTTCCTTTCATTCAGCTTTGCTTTTATTCTTCCTCACCTCCTTGCATTCAGCCTCCACACGATCTAATTATTTCTTGGTACCGCCGCTTGAAAAATACAACTTTCGCCTCCTACTCTTCCTTCATTTTGCGGGCCTCCTCGCTTTGTTTATTTCTACGGTACGCCTTCGGGTGTTTCTTGTATATTAATCCTCTTTTGCTTTCTTTTCATCTTCTCGGCGAGCTTTTTGCTTCCTTTTCTTTCTATTGGGTGGAGGAGCTATGACTTGTGTTAGTTTGGGGCTTCTTGGCCTGGGAAGACAAGGCTCCTCCCAACTCGCGGATTCTCTCCTCAGTCGTATCATCTTGGTCCTCTCGATCGGTCTGATTCTGGTGAGGTTCCTATCCTTTTTTATGCCAATTTCTTACCGCATATTTATCAGGGCATTCGGTATGTTGACCGTCCATTCAGACTTGGCCGTTTGCGGTGGGCGGGGACTATCCTCTCAAGATCGTATGTCGGGTAATCCAAAGGCCCCAAGAATAATCCTCTAATTTTTCTCGGCCTTTTGCCTCCTCTCTCTGATATGGGTCCCTTTCAGCACCAATGGTGGCCGGCGGTGTGGGCCATGGCTTCTTCTTACCTTTAGTAAGGATCTTGAATCAATCATACGATAACACACTTCCTAAAGTAGCATCCTATCGGTAATGAATCGGGGTAGAGCATGGGGAGTCTTGAATCGGGCGGGAAGACTCGGATGAAGGTGCACGCCACACCAAATGGAAACCAATGTGCTGCAGCAGATAAACTTGCATGGCTCACCGGGACATGCATGGGGTATCGACCCGAACAATTTCCCGTGGGGGGTGCGAGGGGATGAAGCTGTGTGCAATTGGCTCTATATCACGCTTGTATTTGAGTCCTAGAATACACGCTCCTTGTGAATTGGGTGTGCTCGCTCCGGTCCCAATTGTGGGCCCACCCCTCAAAGTGGCACTGGAAAAAGCGTCAATAGATAAGGGCCACTTATACAGAATTTAGACGGGTATCCCTCCTCGGGTGCCGGTGCGTAGATATATTGGTTTGAGGGCTGCTATAATTAAGTTGGACAAATTGAAATGGGAGCCATATACGGTAAAAAATTGCATCGGGGATACCCGAGAACCCGTGAAAGTCATGGCATGGGGACGGCGGCACGTGCACAAAGCATGGCTACAACCTGCCTTGAACCCCTTTCTAAGGCCTGCCATGATAATCCTGGTCCTTTTTTACTTTGAACTTCTACGGTTCCTCCCCACCATCCTCTCGGGGTGTACGCTATGGGGTACCGCATGGGTAGTGGCCCATTCCTCTGTGAATGTCTATTCCCACTGCGGAGTACGTAATAATACTGCGCATCACGGCCTTTTATATTTGCAAAGGCTTTCCCCTCGTGATCTGAATGACCCACATCCTAGGGTCTGATAATATGATCAATCAATCTGTTTCGACACATCACGAAGATAGATGGGTGTGCCTACATGCAATGAATCTTGACCTCCTAACCTACACATGCACACCGGTCTAGGAGGTCCTCTGGGAACTCGGGTTGAGCGAACTATTGGTATACTTGATACCAACTCATGCTTTCTCCTCTGTCATTACATGTGGTGTCCCCATAGATAGGGGGAGGAGACACGAAGTACTTCACTTTCTATGATCTCTATCTTTGGGCTCTTGTTTTCCTTTGTGAACCGTCGAGGGCCCCATGTCACTTGAGGCTAAAGAAATAGAGATGCACTCTACTTCACGCTTCGAGGTTTTCTGGCATATTCATAAAACGGTCCCGGAAGTTAGACGGATGCCATATTAAACGGAGGTATATTCTTGTTCATTAACTCTCTTGCCCAACTAAGGTCAGGAAGGGGGAAACTATGACTTAATGACCCATTGCCTACGTTGTGCTGAATCATGCAGCCAGCTTAAGTTAAAGCGACCGACAAGTGACTTGCGACTCGTCGCGGGGGTCGACGAGTCGCATTAGTCTAGAAATTCATGAGGATGCGACCTTGCGACTTAGCGACCGCTGACAGTGTCCCAGTGGTTCGATCCTGAGTCGCAATCGTCCGGTTTTGGGCGGGGTGTGACCGCGACTTAGCGACCAGGGACTGTTGGTCAGGGTCGCTGAGTCATGGGGTGGAGGAAGTGTGGCCCAGGGTTGGACGGACAATTTTGACGGCCATGCCTCATGCAACTTAAAGCAGTAAAAGGAGGTAGGTAAGGAAAAAATAAATATGAGGATGAAGTGGTCATTAGAGGAAGAGACGGACAGAGGAGGTGGCGTTTAGCTGTTCCTACAAGCCTATATAAGGATGGCGGGATTTGGAGGATTGGAAAGGCTTAGGTTCAAGAGGATCGAAATGGGGAATAGCAAGTGGCTTTACAAGGAGACAGGTCAGGGGAAAGGGAAAAAATTAGAAAAAAAATGGAAACATCGGGAGGATTAGGCAACTTACCTGAGAAAATCGCGCTCTGATTGGCTGTCAAAAGCGTTTTTTTTGCTCTCATTCTGGTAGGTGAAATGCGACCTAGCGACCCTTCTATTTATAAAGGGGTTGTGCGTGCGGGCATTAGAGTAAGGGTCGTTGGGTTGCAATTGGTACGTGACATAGTATGTAGATATAAATACACACGCCGCCGACCTAGGGGTCACGGGGGTCGCGGGAGGCCATAGGTCGCAATTGTTTAACTTGAGTGCGATGTGCGACTAGCGACTTTACGACCTTGAGTCACGGGCTCGTAGGTCGCACATTGGGTAAAACGACCTACTGCGACTCGGCTACTTGAGCTTTTGAAACAAGACTTGAACTTCGGAGTTTCGACTTTGCTTCTCGATGCTCGAGACTCAAAAATTTTAGAGGGTGAAAATTTTGGAGGGTGTTATAGTGGCTACAACGGGACATAACTAATTTTTCATAACCTGGCCTACGATATATAAGCACGGTCTTCAATTCGTTGCATGTTAAGTAATATCTTCACATTAGCATTTTATAAGGTTACTCTAAAACTAAAGGCTTTTCCCATTAATTAATGGCAAACTTTAAAAAATAGCAAAAGCTTGAACCTAAAGTGGTTGAACTTCCATAGGATTTTAGTCTATGTTTGTTGAGTGTTAACTTCTACAGGTTCTATAGGTAAGAGGTACGTAAAGGGCCGGAAGTGAGTGTTAACTTCTATAAGTTCTAAAGGCGAGTACATGTAAGGGCCAAGTAGCCTGCGGATCTCATAGCTGAAGAAGGTGACATATCGATAGAATTCCCTACGGAGTCTAAATCTACGGAATGAGATCTAAATAAAGTTCTGTTTTAATATCCATAAACCACAACCACTTTAAGGCAAGCGTAATATGTTTTCTCCCCTAAATTCTTAGGCAAAGTTTTTAAAGCATGTTTCATGTGACTTCTCCATTAAATTTAAGCATTTTTTAGTAAGTGCATAAAATAATTTTTCGGAAACCATGTAAATGTTTTTTCCCACAGCAGGCTTGCTCTCATTAATTCAAGGAAAACCTTAAGGCTAAAAATTGAACCTAAAGTGGTTGAACTCTCATAGGATTTTAGTACGTTTGTTGAGTGTTAGCTTCTACAAGTTCTAAAGGCGGTACGCCAAGGGCCGGGTAGCCTGCGGCTCTCATCTTTTCTCAAAGTTGACATATCCATTAAATGCCCCTACGGTCAATCTGCGGAACGAGAAATAGAAGTTCTTCATTTTAATATGCAAACCACACCACTCTAAGGTAAACCTTGCACATGTGTCATTTCTCCCTTCTCCAGAAGTAAAATTTTAGTCAAACTTTAAGGCATGTTTACAACTAACATTTGTTTCTCCCCAAACTCATAAAGGTGTGACTTTTGACATAACTTCATCGACCACCACAACTAGTTGTTTTTAGTAATTGCATAAAATAATTTTACAAACCATGTAAATGTCATTTCTCCCACAACTAAGTATTTCTCCCATTAATTCAAGGAAAAATTTAAGGCCTAAAAGCGAACCTAAAGTGGTTGAACTCTCATAGGATGGTATCCCAAAAATGAGGTTTTCCCCGTACTTAAAGGCAAAATTTAAGGCACAGCTGAACCTAAAGTTCTTTACTTTCGTTCTAGAATTTTGTATTTTATTCATTGATCTTACTTCTGCAGTTAAACGATCCCCAGCAAAGGCTAGGTAGCCTGCGGATCTCTGTCTTCTTTGTCCCAAGACGCCCTTCTTAAAGGTCCGGAGTAGCCTGCGGATCTCATCCTTTCTTAAGGCATGTCATTTCTAAATGTGATTTCTGCCATAAATTTTAAGGCAAACTTTCATGCAAACCATGCATGAACCATGTATATGTGTCATAAATCTCCCTTAAACTCTAGGCAATGCTATCTTTAACGCACCTCATTTCTAGATGTGAATTATACCATAAACTTTAAGTCAAAATTTTGATAAACTATGTCATTATCTCATGCGCATGTGTCATTTCTCCCATGCATTTGCAATAAATGTCAATTTAATATATTTTTATTGAATTTGTTTTTTTCAGGATAAAAAAACCCACTAAATATGGTTAGAAAAAATGTATGCATAGATGTTTCTTGCTATTAATCTGAGGAAAAGCATTGATTATATGTTCTTTTAATGTGTGACTAGCAATGTAGTCCAAAGGAAAATGAATATACCGGGAAGAACAACAAACAACGAGGCATATTATATTGCATTGACGAAGGCTTGGGAACAACTATGGAGTATGGATCAAATGGAATTGTAGTTTTCACCAATTCGAACTTGTGTGCAACCATATGAAAGGCGTGTACCAAGTTAAGAAGGAGAGGCTAAAAGAGCGCATGGAATAGCAAACAATGTTGGTAGCTAATTCATTTTATTGTCATGACAATGTTAATATTCCTAAATTGGCATAAATATTCAGTCTTGTGTTTGTTGTCAACACCTATTTAGATGAATAAATGGGTAAGGAGGCCCATACATATATTAAACGGGCATAAAATCCCTCTTGATGTGAAAAGGGATCATAATAATAGTGGATCTAGCACCCTCATGTGAGCAGGAAAATACATGTGGACAAGGTCGAGTTTGACCAAGTCAGCAGGCAGCACAGGTATGGATGGAGTAGCTCATCAATGGGGGCATTCTCTTGGTGATAGTGGGAGGAAGATTCCAGAAGGTGGAAACCTAATGAGTGGGACCCAAGGTAAGAAGGCTCACACTTGTTTATAAGGAGGAAAGGCGGCCATAGTGAGGCATGTTATTGATTATTGGTTTATGGTCTGCACTGTTGCATTCTTGATTGTTTAGTTGAGATTGTTGTGATGTTTAGCAGGTGTTCTCGGCGGGAATCACCATCTCTTTCTTGAGAACCTATTAGGGGATAATTTCACTTCATTTTCCACACTCGGGCTTAAGGCCAAGCTTTAGTCTTCAGCTACGGCGCAATTTCGCCGAGATGATTGTGTTGTGTTGCGGGGTGTTGCGAGTGGAGGGTTGAGAAACCCACTTCGGAGTTTGTTTTTTAGAGGAGGAAGCATTCTTCTCTTTGGGAGATCGAGTGAGAGGGTTCACGGAGAATATTTCACATCTTGGCACTTGGCCAACATATTTCCCATCATCTGCGTGTCTCTTCAGGTAACGTTATTTCGGTTAGCATTTGCGATGAGGGTTGCGAGTGTTTGATTAGAAGGTCGTGAGATCTTAGGTGGGTCTGGATCAGCCTTTCACACGAAGGATCTATTGGAGGAGATCAATTCTTCATATGTGGTATCTACATCCATCTTCATCTAGTTCTTGAGTTGCGGCTATTATTCGATCCTAAGAGGCATTCGAACATTTTGTACTTGTTGCATATTTTGAAATGCTGAGTTGTCTTGAAAATGTGTTCGGGAGCTTAGATCTTTACTCCGGCATTGTATGACCCCTACGGTTTCGGATATGTGTGTGTGCACCAGTGATGTTCTCTTTCAACATCGTCTTTCTGCCTTGAACGTATTTGTATGTGATGTTCTTCATATTTCATGTACATGTTCTCTTGAGGCTTATGTTACCGCTAACTTGAATAGTTATTTCACTGAGATCTTGTATACATTTGCGCTATGATATTGATATGATGGCTATATGATGTATACATTTTATTTGATGGGTTTGTCACTTTTATTTCCATTATTGTGTTCATATATTGCTTCCCCATTTTGGGATATTCACAGGTGGTATCGAGCATAATCTTGGCTCGGCTTGTGGATCTCGGCCATTATGCTATCGGGAAAATAAGAAGAAGAAAGAAAGATCGGAATGGTGGGAAGAATGAGTATTATGTCATATCTTTTCGGACCTAAGAGGACCCCTCCTAAGGTCAAACAAAGAAGAGTGGAGAGAATCCACGAAGACACACTACAAGTTTGGGTGAAGGTCTGCTGTACTTCCTATCGGCGGAAGGAAGAACCGATGTGCATAGAGCTCCAAAGAAATACACTATGCCCTTTTCTTTTGAATGAGAAGACAAAATGCATGGACATGGAGGACACTTGGATCATGAGATTCTAAGTGAATACCTTGTAGAATATAAATCTCAACCTATAGCTTTCAAGGAGACTCTAACTCTCCCACAATTAAATTAATCTTGAGGGGGGAAAGAAGACCTTGCATCAATAGGAGAATCAAGGGCAATATATTTTTGTTATTCCCGCTTTGATGAGTCCATCCATTATGTATATAAAAGAGCTTAGGCCAAAAGGAAGCTATATGCATTCTTCCTACTACATCTAGTGGTACAAAGAGAATTCGTATAGATTGTGTGCACCTTGAGGGTGAAGCAAACAATTGGTGGTTTAGCCATTTGAGCCATGTAAGAGTGGCTATTTTAAAATTTTCAAAGGAGTGATCAAAAAATTTGGCAAAGATAAATCAGAGGAGGAGAAGCCCTCACCACCACTTGAGGAGGTTTACTGCTAGTGTTGATACAACTATGGAGGAGCAGCCATCAGCACCGGCAGTTTAGGGGAGCCATCACATTGGAAGAAGCCTTGCCATGTACAAGATGTTCCCAAGAAAAACCAAGGTATGCAAGTATTTCCACTTTATATTATTTCAGCACATCTTATGGAAGGTGTGGGAAGATGCCATTGCATGACCTAAGGTCAAGATATACTATTTATTTGGAGCATCACCTTATCCTTTGTCTTTGAGGGCCTTGATAGAATCAAGGAAGAGATGTACGATCATCCTTGTTATTCATTGTTGTGTTGCACACAACTATTGAGGTGGAGTGCAAGGTGGAGAAAAGGATGAGGTTTGTCCAAAACAATGCAATACGGAACCATATGATGTGTGGAGATGCACCATGAGACGATTGTTGGGAAAATGCGAGAGGGGGGGGTGAATCGGTATTTATTGCATATTTAAAACACTTTTTTCACTCTCTAAAACCCATACGCTACTTTCCTTTATCAAACTCGCGTATACCTTCGTTCTTCATACAACTCGCGTATTAGCGAGAGATCTAAATATGCGGATATTTAATTAGCTTGGTTCAAGATTCATTCATCTGAAGTTAAGTTATCGGTAAACATGTGCAATAACAATAGAGTAAATCATCACACAAAGCATCACACACACATGAACACCAGATTTTTAGGGGTGGAAACCCAAGTCGGGGAGAAAACCAACTGTGGAGTTGTGACCTTCAATATATATTTTATTTATGGAAAACATCTTACAACATATGTGTCTGGGTACAGCGCCTGCCGGCACGCGAGGCACCCACTGCTGTTCGAAGCCTCTCTACGGAAGGGAGCTCCAACCCCACGACTCGTTTACCAACCTCTCCTGGAAGGGAGCTACGACCCCACGATCTCGTTTACCGGCCCTGGAAGGCTGGGCCCTAATCTCGTTTACCGATACCTCTCCTGGAAGGGAGCTACAACCCCACGGCGGAGGCTACAGCCTACAAGAGGCACCAATATGGACCACGTTTCATCGGGTACCTGCCCGGATCCAACAACTTCAATAGAACACAACTTGCGGTACCGTTTCATCATATTTTCAAATTTGGACCCTCCATACTTTTAAGCACGATCAACCATAAAACGGATACACATAGTCTTATGGGAGGTCATCAATAAACTCATGGAGACGGTCAGAATTTCTTACCACGGACTACAGCAAACCCCTAGTTTGCATACGCGCCTCCTTTTCTGATGTCGCGTATATACGCGCTTCCGTTCACATAAACAAGCGTATAATTCTATATATATTAGGTATCATTTGTGTATCGCGCTTTCTCTTCGGCGAACGCGTATATACGCGCTTACTCTTCGGCGGGCGCGTATGGTTCTTGCGTTCTATGCTGTTCCCATTCTTCACATGTGATCTCACTTTCAGTTTACCCTTTACCTCGGTACGGATGTTCGCCTCATCACGGGAACTAATCATTTCTGTGAGATCCTTGTCTCTAGTACATTTCAGATCTAGATCCCTTCTTCTATCATTGGTGCATTCTGTCGGATCTGTATCATTCCAGCGCAACCCTTTCCATTGAGATCATCACCAGGAGAAGTATTCATTCAACCTCGGACATCTTGCACCCACACTTATGATTTGCACAATGAATTTCTTCTCCTTATATAGGTTTACCCTTTTTCAATACCATGAGCTCCTTTTTAATACCATGGACTGCATTACTTCCGATGGTATTCCTGGACGAGGTCATTTAGACGGAGAATCATTACCCAATACAATGGAGTCGATACCATGGTGGTGCCGATTTTGCACTTTATGAGCGCTTTTTCCCATACGCGACTTGGCACGTACTTTACACCGCGTGCATACGCGACTTCTCTAGGAAAATCCGCGTATGCCTAGAGACATACTCTTTTCATCATAGATCTCTGTCACATCTTTGAATTCATTTCTTCATTGTCTTCACACTCACTTGTAGATGAGTCGGAAGTTGTTCATCAAGACACTCTGTTCTATCGAAGCACAACTTAAGTTGCCATCATCACACATTCAAGGACAACATATGACATCATATTGCTAACAAACATCCTTTCACTTATTAGATTTATGTATTTACCAAGTCCACCAGGGTCAAAAATAACTTCATCGGGTGGTTTCCATCGAGGACAACACATGCCAACACGCTCATGTCTTCATCTTCATTCGGTGGGTTGCCATCAAGGACAACACTTTGCATCATATTTCCAACTGCTTGGTAGATACCATCATGGAGATAAAAAACAACGTCAATGAAACCATGATGATGAGTTGGAATTCATCATATTGGATATTCTTGACCAACACACTTGTGTAGCGGTGGATAGTAGATGGGTGAGGGAGGAGTGTGATGGATGACATCCTCCATGAATACTTCCTTGATGAGCACTTCACATATTGATGAGAACTACTTACCCGTTTCTTTGGATCCTTATAATTCAACTTGGTCATTGATGAGTGGTTTTCATATGGAGATCTCTAGGAGGTGGGCATTTCAACATCCCATGAAATGCAAAGATATATTAAATCTGATTTGGGAAGATGGTATTCTTGATTGGAGGGGATGCCGGTGTTGGGCATGATGATAGACACTCACCCTTGGTTGGGTGGGTGATGTTGATGAAAAGAGATTGGAAAGCCACTTGCATATCTATGACACGAGATGCATAAAGGCAAGGCCTACAGCTACTCATGAGTTTGGAAATCATGTGACATATCCTTTGTCAAAAGGTATGTTATGGGTTGAGGCATTGCATGGCACCCATGTATTATGGCGACAAAATATTTGGTTGCATGGGAGACATTCTATGAGTCAACTATCATGATATCACTCTGACTTGTGAGGAGAGATGAGGGGTAATGAAAAGTCTTCATTTACCTTGGCTATTCTTGAGAGAGTATGGGTTGATTCTCTCCCATGATTTTCATGATGTTGCAAGAGTAGGTGGTGGCACTATCATGGTGCAAAGGGCTATCCTTAGTCTTGGAAGGTCAGGAGGTACTTCCACTTTGGAAGGAATCTCCCATATACAACGACATGTGGTAGATGACTTTGACATTAGCACTTTGGACATGTCAAAGAATGGAGCTATGGGATGATAGAACCTGCATGTGTAAAGACCCATGGTAATCACTTGGGAGCTTGGGTTTGATGATGGAGTGTTCCCAGGATCACTTCATATGATGCACTTGATGGGCAAGGAGGAGGAGGTGAGAGTGATGGAGTAGTGGATGGAGACATGTATTATCGTGATATGATCTTCTTGACTTGGATTTCCAAGCATAATAAGAAAGATCATTATACGGCACATGGTTCATTCCTCTTCATGTAGGGAGTATGTCACACCACTATGGAGGACTTATTCTTGGATCTTATTATCATCTTACTCCCATTACATGGTAAGAATTATGTTTTTGCATGTTTATTATATTACTTGATGCCTTTCATTTATATAACTGTTTACATATGGTGGCTTCACTTCAAGAAGGCAGCCTCTTTTTGGGCTTCATGGTCAATTTTAGAATTCCAACATCTATGATGGGGATAGTCATCTCTTGTATGGTTTTGGAAACTATATGCTCGGTTGATATACCAAACCGGCTTCCTATTCTACTAATAGATGTGATGACATACACAACTAACGTTTGTTGAGAAACAACTTGCCATGTTATTTTTACGAAACAACGAGTTAGAAAAACTACGTTGTAACTGCAGGAGGTTGTTGGTACTTTCCAACACTATGAAAAATCTTCGTACCTCTCTGTTTAGTTTCTATGATGGTAAATTCATGCACAGAGTGTTATGGAAAGAACCAAAGAGTGGATATTTGAAGATCCAACTTCCTTTTTGCTTCATAAAGGCAACATCATTGAAACCCAAATTCAGCAACGGGTCTACACTTTTCATAAGTGAAGAGAGATACGGCGTGGGATGGACAATTTGATCCATCATGTTCGGCCTATCTGACACACCAATTTTTCGGGAGCATCGAGGTGGAGGGAATTTTCCATGAGTTTCCATGTTGGAAGGTGGCTCATTTTGTATGGATGATAGCTTGGGGATGGAGGTTTCACATGAGAATGATGGTTCCCAATTTATTTCAGATTCCATGCCTTGAGAGGACCTCTAGAAAACCCATTTTTTCCTCCATGGGTATTTTGCTATGATAGCTATTTGGGGTGGTCACCAAAAGCTAACTTGCATATTTGGGAGGGGTCGAGTTCTTGGAGATGTATTGATGAGACAACATCTTGTTCGTTGGAGGAGTTTATTTTATGGGGATGTTACAGGAGGAGGAGAGGAGGTTATTCGGTTCTATCCTTGCGGTTGCTTTAGGACAAGCAACATTTGGGAGGAGGGAGCGCGTAATATTGTAAATTAGCATGCGGCTAATGGGAATATTAGTTTTGTTGTCAACACCTAGTTAGATGAATAAATGGGTAAGAATGCCCATACATATCTTAAACGGGCATAAAATCCCTCTTGATGTGAAAAGGGATCGTAATAATAGCTATATCTAGCACCCTCATGTGTGGAACAAGGGAAAATACATGTGGACGAGGTCAAGTTTGACCAAGTCAACGATCTTGGAATGGATGGAGTAGCTCATCGATAGAACAGGTATTAGTGGGAGGAATATTCCAAGAAGGTGGAAACCCTAATGAGTGGGACCAAGGTAAGAAGGCTCACACTTTTTTATAATGAGGGCAAGGCGGCCATAGTGAGGCATGTTATTGATTATTGGTTTGATGTAATTAGCATGAATATTTGCATTCTTCGGTTGTTTTTAGTTGAGATTTGTTGTGTTGTTTAGCAACGGGTGTTCCGAAACGGAATATCTCTATTTATTGAGAGGCCTATTGGGGGAGAATTTCACTTCATTTTCCACACTCAAGCTTAAGGCCAAGCTTCGATCATTGACTACAGTAGCAGGTTACTGCAAATGATTTGCTGTTGTGTTCTGGGGTGTGCGGTGGAGGGTTGAGAAACCCACTTAGGAATTAGTTTTTCGGAAGCATTCTTCTCTTTGGAGGTCAGTGAGGAAGTTTTGGAGCATATTTCACATCTTGGCACTTGGCTTGACACTGTTGTCATTAATGTATAGGTATCCCTCTTGGGTTGCGTTATTTCGGTGAGCATTTGCGGTGAGGGGTTGGGTGTTTGATTAGAGAGGGTGAGATCTACGGTGATTGGATCATCTTTTCATATGAAGGATCTATTGAAGATCACTGTTCATATGTATTATTTACAGCCATATTCATCCGAGTTCTGCAGTTCTGTTCTTTATTCGATTAGGTGCATTAATGTTTGTACTTGTTGCATATTTTAGGAAATCCTTTTCAGGGTTGCCTTGAAAATGTGTTCGGGAGCTTATATCTTTACTCTCGGCATTGTATGAACCCTATATTTTCAGATCTTTGTATTGACACTTTCCGGCGAAGTTCTCCTTAATAAAATTGCACTTTCATAGCCTTGGTGTGTTATGCTGATCGTTCTTTCTTCATGTACATGTTCTCTTAAGGCTTGTGTTGCCTAACTTGAATGATTATTTCCTCGAGATATTGTATACATTTGCTGCTATGATACGTGTCAGTGGCTATAGTCTTCTTAATTTTTATGTGTTGGTTTTCTTGCTATTTCCATTATTGTGTTCATATACTTGCTTCTCTATTTTGGGATATTACAAAATGTGAATAAGATTTCTACTTATCTATTGCATGGGGAAATGCCAATTCAAGATTCATCTACATCAAAGGTGAATTAATATATATTAATTAGAATAATACGAGGGCAATTCCAATGCAAGATTCATCTCTCAAAGATGAATTAGTTTGAACACTCTTCTTCAAAAATTAAAGATTCTATCTCTCAAAGATGAATTAGTTTTGTTCATCTTCTTCAAGTTGTTCCAATTCTCTCAAGATGAATTAGTGTTGATATACTCTCCTTCAAAATTTATTGATGGACTGTTATGACATATCTTGGATATGTGTGTGTTTTGTACTTATAAATGTGTCTTTTTCAATGACCATGGGTTTTTTCAATTGTATATGCAAGTGTGCTCCCACCACACCATGTAAAAAGCAACTTGGTGAACTTCACATTTTTATAAAATTAAAATGTGAGGACTTCAACACACTTCTTTTTTAATTACCATGTGTTTTTTTCAATTTTATGCAATATTATATAAAACACAATTCCAGTGACAAAGTTTTTTTTTTTTTTTTATTAAACAGGTTTCACACATAAAATAGTGCTTTGAAGTGTTTTACATGGTGTGTACACTAAATTACATTAATTTTCTGAAATTTATTTTGAATTTGTTTAAATAGTAATTTAAAAAATAATTGTAAATGTCATCAATGTAGATATATATATCATGGAGGATGAACAATAAGGTCAACATAATCTCATATCTCTACGAGAGAGAGATCATGGATCGAGGGATATTCAGGTATTCATTCTTACAATCTTAAATCTCCATACATACATACATGTGGGTACATATGGAATTGATTTTTTATCGATTTTGTGAGTTAAATTAGTTGTTAATAAGTTTCATTTTTGTTTTAGGAGCTAAGAGGAGAAGGGTGTCTACTCCATCAATGAACCTTGTAGTTCCACAATCATGGTATGGTTCACGTGATTTAATCAATGAATATGTACATGTATTTATATGTATGAATGTATTTTTGAAGTGATTATAAATTCATATTTGTATGGCTTCTCGTCTCGTGAATATGGTGGTGGTTCATATTCCCTTAAAGGGCCATCAATAAGTCTTGTAGAGGATTCACGTGAGGTGGTGATATGTATTTATCGGGGGGGGGGCCCGCCACGCGGATGGGTGTCACCAGTTTCTCAGCACGTGGCCGGTGGTGTGTTGTGCGCGTTCTCGGCCAAGGTATCTGGTTCTCAGGTCTCAGGTGGGCAAGATGCTAACCAACCACATCAAGGTGGCCATGGTGACTTTGAATATTATTTTCATTCAATTTGTAAAAATTTGTTTTACATGTGTTTTTTTTTAATTTTAAAAATTTTATATATTGATACAGTATAAATTTGTAAACGTGCTCAAAAGTCTGAGACGGCATGTTCAGGAAATAAGATTTTGCAATTGCTAAAACTTATCCGTCAGGCATTTCACAATATATGAAGGAAAAAACATAAATAAATGCACCTTGAAAGGTGTCAACGTCTTCATGCAAAATTGAATAGAGAGATCCGTCGCTGACTCTATAACAGAGGGGTAAATCTGGAAATAATTACACACACCTCTTTAGGCAGCGATGTGTATCAAAGCTTGGGCCAACCATCGATACTTTTGTAGAAGTCTACCGAAAAAGAAAGAAACGGTGATGGGTCTACGATAAACGGGAGGTTGTTAAACAAAAGTTACAACGAGAAATGGCCAAGTCTATGCTTAATTTTAAAAAAAGGGCCAAAAATAAAGATGTTGAAGGTTAATATTTCTATTTCCATATAGCTCACTATTTGTATGATAAACACCTTATGGCCTATGGAAAACTCCCATGGAATGACGAGGTTCTACCTTATTTTGAAAAATTGTTTTATTAAATTTTACAAATGAAACCCAATTATTGACCTTCCTCACAATTTTGGTCACAGGAAATCATTTTGTGGCTGTAGAAAATAGGTAGTCTGGTGCCTCGCCTGTGCCACAGTGTGGTTATTCAACCTTTTCGTGTCGAAACTTGTAATTCGAGAGATGGAAGCCACTTCTCAAATTAGTCGAGAAGAAAGGAATAGGCGGCGTGTGTCTTCACAATGGATTGGGTGGGCAAATCATTTTGAGATGACAAAACACACATATTTGTGTATTATACGGATATGAAGAGATTATTTAACATGAGTGTTTAAGATCTCAAAAAATATGCAAGAGTTGTCACAATGGTTGGCGAGGACCTAATTGTTCATGAGGAAGAGGGCATGGAACGGTATGTGTTAATGGTTAGGGTTAAATTATTTTAACACATGTACAATTCATATATATACATACATACACACATTTATTTGTATACATTAATCTAACAAAAATATATATTATGTATTCTTTTTTACAATAGAATTTCATCATGTGATGGAATAAAAGAAAATGTTGATATCAGTCGACCTCTGGTTCAAACAATCAAGATGGGTTTCACCATCAATCATACAATCATGATGGTTTTCACTATGAAATCATGATGGGAAAAATGTTGATGTTTCATTGAACATGATGATGTATAGTGTGCTTTTTATATTAAACATATATATCGAAACATGATGAGATATTTTTAAAATAAATAATTGTGCATACATGTACTTGTACACACACACACACATATATATATAATAAAATGTTTTAATAGATTATGATTCCATGCGATGTTTTTGGGATAGAAGTAGTTGCCTTCTTCTTCCTTGGAAGATGTGCCTTCTTCCTTAGGAGATGTGCCAAATCCACAATCACAAGTACGGATAATTTTTTTTTTTTTTCTACTTTAAAATTTATGTTATTAAGTTATATATTCAAAATCCCAAAGTGTTCCATTAAAAATGAGGATATATTAGATTTTTGAGTTATTTTAAATTTTTTGAATTTTAGGTTTTTGGGATTTTCTTTAGAGCTACTCTTAGGAGATGTGCCAAATCCACCGGCACCAGTATTTAGTTTTTCAATTATATATATATATGTGTGTGTGTGTGTGTGTGTTTTTAAGTTATAAGTTATAGATAGGTTTTGGAAGCTTATTATTGAGATCTAGATATTTTGAGTTATTTTAAATTTTTTGAATTTTCTGGATTTTGAATTTTCTTTTGGAGCCTCTCTTGGGAGATGTGCCCAATCCACCGGCCAGTATTCAATTTTTCACTTAAATATATGTTTTAAGTTATATTTATAAATTGAAGTTTAAAGTCTTATTATAAATGGGGTCTTGATCTTGAGTTACTTTATACTTTTAAATTTTTTGAATTTTAGGTTCTGTAGAAGATTTATTTTCTCCACGGACTCTAGCGATGGAGATAGGAACATCCACACCATTTCAACCATTTGAACAAGTTGTCTAACTTTTTTTAATATTATTGAAAATAATTTTATATATGTGTTTTCATTTGAAATACATATATATATGTGTGTGTGTGTGTGTGTGTGACCATACATGTATATTGTACGGTTTATTGTTGAAAATGTTTCTTTGGGGGAAGCTTTGAGAGTGGACGAGCAACAAATGGAGAGGGAACCTCATGAGGTATTGCATGATTTTTTTTTTACATTTTGTTTTTTACATGAAGGTCTATATATTCTCACTCAATTTTAAAACATTAAATGTTAATATTTATACATTATATATAGGAGTTCCCCATGCTTCGCGGGGATAGCTCGAGGATCGTGACTTTGTGGGGGAGGGGAACACTACATCCATTTGTATTTGATGGATGGTGTATACACTATTTGATGGATGATGCACATGCACGCGTTATCTTCTTTCAATGATTGATCTTAATTTACTTTTTATATATACATATTTATCTGATATGATCTTTCTAACAGTACTTAAATGCATGGCAAGGAATCCTAAATTTTGGACATATTTTATGTGAACTACATTTGGTACATGTGAATGTGATATATAATGTTTTTAAAACTTAATTTTTGGATGATTGATCTACATTTGGCATGTGATATAATTTTTTGTTTTTATTGGATAGTTGAACTACAATTGGCATGGTATGTGAAGTAACGTTGTGATATAATGTTTTTGTTTTTAAAACTCAAGTTTTGGATGGTTGAACTACATTTGGCATGTGATTATGATATTATGTTTTGTTTTTAAAATGCAATTTGTCGTTTTCCAAACAAACAAAAAATTCACATGAATATATGTACATGTAAAAATGATTTTACATGTTTTAGATATATATATTAAAATGATTGAAGTACAATACATATATATATATATATATATATATATATATATATATATATATATATATATATATATATATATATATATATATATATAATCGTAAGATTCTAGGTCTTGTTAGATGTGTCAAACAATCATAAAATTTTAAAAATGCTTTCTATAATGTATATATATCCAGTACATAAAACATTTGT
The DNA here is from genome assembly GCA_034641835.2 of Pinus albicaulis. Lineage (NCBI taxonomy): Eukaryota > Viridiplantae > Streptophyta > Pinopsida > Pinales > Pinaceae > Pinus > Pinus albicaulis. Next base: position 406,902,066 of record CM076581.1, read on the forward strand.
CATCAATGCATGTATAGAAAAGCTACTTTTAGTTAATTCCATTCTAGAACATATATATCCAGTACATGCAACATTTTTCATCAATGCACATAGAAAAGCTACTGAATTCAATTGCATTCTGACATATATATCATTTAACATTTCATCATTGAAATAGAAATTAGTTACTTTCAATTAATTGCATTCTAGAACATATATATATTGATGGAAATGAAATTTCATCAATGCACATAGTAAAACTACTTGAACGATTAATTGCATTCTAGAACATATATATATATATATATCCAATAATGAAAGTAATTTTCATATAAATGCACATAGAAAAGCTACTTTCAATTAATTGCCTAGAACATGTATATATCATTTTACATTTCATCAATACATTGTAGAAAAACCCTTTTGATTAATTGCATTCTAAGAATATACCTCCATTTTCTAACAACATTACTACATTAATACATAGAAAAGCTACTTTCAATTAATTTCATTCTATAACACACACACACACATATATCCAATACTTCTATAACATATATATCCAATACTTGCTGCATTTTTCATCAATGTACATAGAAAAGCTACTTTTTTTTTAAATAGGTCTCTCCTTTATATTATATATATATATATATATATATATATATATATATATATATATATATATATATATATATATTTTATTAATTACACATATGAAAAGCTACTTTCGGTTAATTTTAGTGTACATGTACCAAAACAATGTACATGTGCAAGTATACAGGTAACATAACAAGGCGGCTCGATTTTTAGTTGAGTTACGGAAGTTCTATAAACTGAATCAAAGAAGAAATTGTTGGGCGAGTTCAATCAAAAAAATTCAATGGAATGCCATCTTCAATGAAATAGTTCATGATGTTAGAGTTTTACATTTCCATTTCTTAATTTTAGTTTTTTTCTTTGATTGAACCTTTATCAACTTTATGCATGTTGCACACACCAAGTGAATATTGACAACATAGCCTTTAGGTTCACAGTCTTCAAAGTAAACAAAATCTCCACTTTGATTAGTTTGTACGAAAAAATAAACTTTCGGTATAATATATCCTACGGTATACGGAAACCAAGTGATTATTAGTTTCTATGTTTTACTATGATAATTTCAACGCATCAAAATATCTTCACATTTTCATCATTGTCGGTAAGTTGCAATTACAACAAAAACATCTCTGCCTGATAAAACAAACTTAACAAACATGTATTTAAATTTAGTTCATGATAACATGAAAAATTAACTTTAAAATAATTTTAGTATCTATTTCTGATCTGTCATTTGAAAGCCATTCAAATGTTACCTTCTCTAACAAGATTGGAAACTCGATCACCATCGGATAATATTGTAGTCTCCTCGGTGCATTTCTTCAGAAGAAACATTTATAGCAGGCATTTTCTCCCTTTGTATTTAGCTCTGTATGTTTCCAATCTTTTACATACATTTTAACACATTGATTACACGTATTTGTCTATGCAAACATGACAAAAACAAGAATATTTTCTTTTATCCAATGCAAAAACATTTGTGGACAACTTTGTTTCAGGCCAGATTCAATTTTCGAGTCCCCTTTTATGTTTCAACGTCATTTCCAATTTATCTATCTACATCTTAGTCCAATATGCCAAAAAAACCTATATATGGAAAATTCAAAGAAGAATGTAAATATGTTATCAAAAATACATCAAAAGACATTAATAAGTAAATGTACACTATTTAAAATTGGATATCAATAAAAATTAAATTGAATGTACCTTCGCACTCCCTTGTTCGGTTAGTCTCATGACTTAGAGCGGTGATGCACCATTGAACAAATTCTTTGGCATCCTACTGAAAAGTTATTTTGGTTTGAAGAGGGGTTCATTGATATCTTCGAAGTGCTCATTTTATACATGCCTACACGTAGTATGTTCTCCTTTTCAATGGCCAATCTCAAAGAAATTCCAACAATGTTTAATGCGAGGTTTTCTTATGAAGACAACACAACCAAAAGAATGATCGTAGAGATTTGGATCGACCTCCGCATCCATCGACCATATCCAATGTTCTTTAATTTTATTCACGACTTTTCAAGGAGGCATAAATATTTCCAAAACGGTGTTGTACAAAATATGTATCATGTGTACGATCGTCACTAATATGAAAGTGATATTCTTTAATAACATACATAGTTTCATTGGTGCTTTCTATATGATCGACGTTTTTCGAGCATGTCTATATAGAATGGACGAGCTTGGGAGAAGCTTGGTCGGAAGTGTTATTCACTCTTAATTTCTTTTTGTGGAACAAATGTGTATTTTTTTACGCAAAATCAATTGCTGACAAAATGGTACTGGTGGAAAAACTTCTGTGATTTTTTAGTTGCAATTCTTGCCATCGAGCTCTATGGGAATGCTTGGTGTATTTATAAATTTACGCCTCAAACTTTCTCAAAAAATCTATCACAAAAATTTCTTCTTCTTGTAATTCGATTCTTTTGGCACTATTTGAACCTTGAATCGATGTATGGATATATTCATATCTCTTCCGTTTCTTTTCATGTTGGACAATAATTGATCATTTATATCAATACGATATTTGTTTTGAAATTTATTCAAATTTCCACAATCATCACATTTTTTACCATCAACATATTTATTTTCGTAAAATAATTCATCGCTTTCTCTTTCACATAGAATTTGAGATTCTTTCACATAAAATTTGAGATATGAAATCACGGATAGTGGAAGGAGGAGGTGAATCTTTCCAAAATGTTCTACCAAAATTAAGGAATGTGTCATAATATAACTCAAATTCCACATGATAACGATAACAAAAAGTGTCGCGTACGATGATAGGTTTTACATACCATGGTTTGTAGACACTTCATTAGACATGAATTTCACGATTCCTGCTAACAGACTTGTTGAACAACTCTATCGAGTGGTGTCTAAGAAAAAGATTTTTAGTGTTCTTTGTATTGATTTCATGTTATTCTTCTTCGCATCACATCCCTTGCATTTGGTGAAACACACAATTTTTCTTCCAATACTCATATATTGTTTTTAAAAGACACTGCTCCAAGTCTATCTTTGTATGGTTGCCTACAAATAACACTCCAACAGTGATTTCATCATTTACATCTATTTACAACCGAAATTTCCGATGTTTGTGCAAAGTTTTTCGTGAGGTTCCTAATGCTCGTGCCATAGATTTTGCCAAGAAATTCTCTTTAGTACTTGATAAAACCAACTGTCTATGTATTTCTCTACGTACAATTGAAACATTTTTAAATACATATCTTCTAATTGAATTTATAGGACTTTATATTTTATGTAAATTTTCTTCTTTTTTATCTTTTGTTGTTTTTCGAATACCCAATAAAGTCGTAGCTTATTTTAATTTCCTTAATGATAGGAGACCTTTCAACATTTGGGCTTGAGCTTGTCACATTTTCCTTTGCTGAAAATTTCTTATCAATACTTTTAACACGATATCGTATAATATGGTCGGCCTCTTTTATCCCCATATAAAGGTGTCAACATTTTCTAACATCTCATCATGCGACATTGATTTCATCTACATATTCGAATGAATAATACATAATAAGTTTACATATTCAATAAATAACCAAATTAATAAATATATGTATAATTTAATAATATTTGTACGTTCAACTTTATATATATATATATATATATATATATATATATATATATATATATACCTACCTTGTGATTCAATTTCTTCAGCAGTTATTAAACATTTTCACCATCTTCAATCATTGGTTCAATATCTCTTTCACTTTCTCTTTCAAAATTTTGTATCTCATCATCAATGTTTTGAGGAATATCTCTCTCTATTTACATTGCAAAATATTTTTTCGAATTAGTTCATCGGAAATAAAAAATTAAGCTCGAACACATTTTACACTAGGAAAATTTTAAATATCAAATTCATAATATTCTTTATTTATTTTGCTTCAATTTCTAGTTGAGGTTGATTTTTCACCTTAATGACCCGAAGTGCTTCTCTCTTTCTTTTGCAAGATTCTCTCCCTTGTTCTCTACATTCCTTAGGGTCTCTTTTTAGATCATATTTTCTCGCACAATTCCTTCGATTTCCCATGATAATAAATATAAAGTTTTAAAAAAATCCTTCAAAAATTTAGACAAAAACTCAGACAAAAAAAAACATCCCCAAAAGATTTAATTAAAAAAAAAAAAAAAAAACTCATTTTAAAAATTTTGCAAAAAATACATACTTGGAAATCCAAAACACTTACTTTAAAAAATCGAGAGAAATTTTTTTTTTTAAAAATGAAACGAAGCTCAAAATATTTCCTTCCAAGTCCTGAAAAAAAATTTCATTTAAAAAGTTAAACAAAAACTCATTTTAAAAAATCATTATAAAAGATTTACTTCAACCCAAAACATGTACTCTAAAAAAGTCACTTCAAAAAATACCTCAAAAAAATGTCCATTCAAAATTAATTCCAACTTCTTAAAAAATGCCACTCTAAAAAATATTTTCAAAAAGCCTCTAAACAAATATCACTTTAAAAAATACCTCAAATGTCCTTTGAATACTAAGCTTAAAAAGAGTCCTTTTGAAATTAAGTAAAAAAAAATGTGTTTTGGAAATTAAACCCAAAAACCTTTCAAAACAAAATACATCAAAAAAAATATATTTTGAAAATTAAACCAAAAACCTCTAAAACTTAAATGAAAATTAAGCCCAAAACTACAAAACAAAATACTTAAAAAAAAATCAATGAAAATTAAGCCGAAAAATTCTAAAAACAAAATACCTTAAAAAAAAAACAATGAACACTAAGCCTAAAACCTCTAAAAACAAAATACCTTCATAAAAAATGAAGCCCAAAAAACATTAAAAAAATGTGTCACATACCTCAAGAAATGTCCTTTGAATGTACCCCCAGAAAAGTCCCTTTTAAAACAATCATTTGCAAAAATTTCCTTTGAATGTACCTCCAAGAAAATTCCTTAACCTAAAACAATCCTTTACAAAAATGTCCTTTGAATGTACCTCGAAAAGTCCTTAAACCCAAAACAATCATTTGCAAAGTCAGACCAAATGGCATGTACGAAATTATGTGAAAATAATGAATGCTTTTACGTCAATTTATATTGCCGCGGAATAATTTTGGAAGGGCTTCATTATATTTTCGTAGGACAAAAAGTCAAGTAAATGTTCGGCGAAACTTTTATAATAAATTCGTGGCGACTTTTATGTCGTTAGAATTCACGGGTTGTCGGCGCAAAAAATAATTCTGCGAACTTTTTTACAAGTTCCGGCGAACTAACACGTCTACTTGATTACACGAGCCAAGCTCTTAATACATATCTTCAACTTTATTTGATTAAACTCTGAAACCATTCCAGATGCTTGTCGGAACCAAGGTAAACATTTTCGAAATTCAATCTACTTTCGGGAAATATAACTTTTACATAATTTCATAAATATTTACTAATTTTAATTAATTTTGTAATAAAACGAGTGCGAACAATTTCGAAGGTCATTTTGATTGATAAGAATCAATATTATGTATCTTCCAAAATACTGCTTGTAAAAAAAATTGAAAAAATTATGGTGCCTTACATTGGTCGAAATGATACGTAATGGGTAGCTTTTATATTTTTAGTTTATAACTATGTTGAGAAATTTCGTGCATCACGAAACATTAAAATACCTTGCTATGTGTGGATTAATTCAAAAAATTCTAGTAATTACGATATGCATCATTTGGTTTTATAAATATAATGAAACCTTAAAGTAGACTCTCTCTAAATTGTTGTAACACATTTTTGTTTTTCTAAAAAATACAAAGTTTCAAAGAATACACCGGTGCATATTAACATGACTTCATGAAATCTTTGATTGTTTTAAAAAACACCTCGAATAAACACTAAGTTGATATCAAATGTGTATAAAAAAATTCCAAAAATAAGTAATAGAAAAATCAATAAAATTTAAAATATTTTATTTTTATCGCAAAATGAAATTAAACGGAAAAATTGTTTTGGCTTGCGAGAAAAAAAAAAATGTGAAATTTTTCGAAAAAAGGGCAAAAAAAGTGTGCCAACTGCAATTTTTCTTTCCCACATTTCACGATTAAACCACCTCTCTGCAAGGATTCTGCAATCTCACCAAAAATAGTCGAGATTCCTAGGTCTGACAAGCACATAAACTACTAGGATTTACCACAATCTTGCCAAAATCGATCGAGGATCACTAGGACCAAAACAAGCTTGGATGCCTCATAATTTATTCACCGATACACACGAGGGCCACACCATCACCCTCGAGTTCTTGCAATCACAAAACTTGTCGAGGATTCTGACCCTTGGGAATTTTACGAGACCACCTCACCTGGTTCCAAAACCATCGGACAATCCAAAGCTCAACCAAAAATAAAGAACGTCTCACCATGGATATCCCGAGAAATGGAAAGAAGGCAAGGCCAAAACCAACACTTTGTCACTCGTGGAAAAACTCATGCCAATGACAACAATAACCAAATACACACATGCATGTACCATGCATTCACAAACCATACGAAACCACACATGCATCTGCTAGCTACATGTATTCTGATGAAGCTTCTTGATGCACATTTTCCTTGCTTGTCCTTTACTTTCATTTATTTTCTTATTCTTCCTTTACCTTCCTTTCTCTAATGCTAAAGTACTCGAATAACCTCTAATTGTGATAATATGAGAGAATATAGAGAGCTCCAAGCTATAACCTATGAAAGGTTAAATTGACAAAAGATAACCAATAAAAGCTCATTAGAAAAAAGTTCTTGAACTAATCCTAAGAAGCCTTTTTATTCTCAAGGCCTCTATTTTCTTCAGTCTCTTTTATTTTTTCCTTCATTTTCCTCCATATACTTAATCTTCGACCTTTCACCCTTCTGTTTCTCCTATTATTTATATATTTATTATCATGAATAAAATGTCAATTAGTGCATTTTTTCCTTTTTCAATGCCTTTTCCAAATTTCCCCTTAGCCATAATAACAGTGACATCCACTAGAATGTTCTTCCCAACATTCGCTTGGAATATATACATCTACACAGTATAGTATTCTGTACCATTATTCATACTGCATTACATGAACTTTTAAACCAAGATTATTACGGGGTCTACGAAAAGGGCACTTGTAATGAATAGTTTTATGTTAAAAAACGAGATAATTTACTTTGGACTTTGTCTCTCGGGAGTTTTGAAAGTGTTCACCAAAGGAAAGTGTTGGGGCCTCGAGATTTAGTGTGGTGGTCACAAGTGAGTGTTTATGGACCTTTTCTATTAAGGCTCGGGTGCTAAATACTTGCCAAAGGTAGGGTTCAAACAACATTAATTAACAAGGCGAAGGATGCTTGGCCGACTGCATAAAGAATATATGTTCTAGTGGAGGTTCTCCCGGAGGATTTTCCATGGAATTTGAAGTGCACTCATATTAAAAGTATTTTTCCAGGGTTTGGTGTATTGGTTATATGTCGTGGTTGCAAGGCATTTACAAGAGAAGCTTCAATAAATAAAGGGGCGTGATAGAAGATTGGAATTCATTAAAGAAAAAGTTAAAGAAGTTTCTACCTTTATATATGATATCATTTTCTAGATGTAGTTCATCATGATGTATAGTTAGCCCGTGCATGTCTATTGTATATACTTGAATTCAGTGTTTTTATAAAGAGTTTGTATCATACCCGTATAACTCCTCACCTTGTTTTGAAATTATTCCCTAAGTTATGGTATTACCCATTCTCATTCATCAGTACTGATTAATTTGGCATAAAGAAATTAATTTCCCATAGTGAGTTGATGGAAGCTTCTATGATTTGGAATTATGAAATGTTGATCGAGACTTTCAAACCTTTAATCAAAATCTATAAATATATAATAAATATAATTTAGATACAATTTAAAGCCTATCATATAAAAGTATGCAAAATAATAATAATAGAAATGATTTTTTACATTTACATAACAAAATTTCAATCTTTGGTGATAATTTTGTAACGAAATTGACAATTTAATTTATCATATAAAGACATATATAATATAATAATAAAATACGATCTTTACATGTATATTTCAGAATTTCTAATCTTGCGATAATTATATGTAGAAATTGCTTAAAATTAATGTTTCAAATTATAAATGAAAGGGTATGGACGATTACAAAGAAAATAAAATAATCAAATTTTTGAGCTTATACATATCATATGATAAAAGAAATTTATTCCCCCATTTTACGAGGGAAGTATTTATGTTCTTATTTTATGAAAAAAAAGTATTCGATGTGCTGTTTATAAATATTTTTAACACCAAAGATATATCAAAAGTCAATGTAACTATAAAATTAAATACAATTCCTAAGTTAAAAGCTTCGATAACCTCTTTTATATATAAGTTGAAATTTGCATAAAAATATTTTATTTTAAAAAAAATGCATTACTGGATAATCTTATTCCTCCTCTTCAATAAAAATAGAAATTACTTTACACGCAAAATACTTTACCACTCAAACGAACTTGCAAAACATAGTATGACATTCTCCCAAATACATAATAAGTAAATAATGTAAACGTGTATTATTGTAAACAATATGCTCCAAAATGTTGTACAAATATAAGATTGCCACATCAGTAACCCACGGGTGTTGGAAATTTAAAAATTTCTTACTTTATATTAAACTAAACGTACAAACAAAACACAAGAATTTGATTTTTTTACAAAAGATATATATATATATATATTTTCTATCTTGAGGATATAAATAAGTAGAAGTGAATATAAGTATATTTATATTTCTTTATTAACGTAATATATTAATATGGAAATCCTTAAAAATGTTTTTTATTCTTATCATTTATAAAAATCTTTAACATAAAACATTCTGATTTAATATATTTTGTACGTCTTATTTATATAAATAAATATATAATAAATTAAATTTAAATTTCGAATATATATATATATATCAAAACACTTTAAATTTAGTGTGAACACTCAATATTAAAAAAAAAAATCAATTTATGAAATTAGATGGAACATATCAAGAGTCTAATTGTCTAATTGTCTAAAATGTGATGCATTGAGATTTCAATATATATGATGCGTACTATGTTTGTATTACTTGTTTTAAATTACATATCTAACACATATTTTTTTTGTAAATTACATATCAACACCTAAAATATTTTTCAGTTTGAAATAAATACATCACTCTTTGGAGTGATACACAATCATCTTTTCTAAATTAGCATTGAAATATAATTTTTGACAACTATACTATGAAAATTGATAAAAAAATATATAATAATGACTAGATATATTAAGAGTGATAATAATGTAAGTAATGAAACAAAATGTTAATATTAATAAAAATGTGTGTGTGTTGGTAGTTTGAATTATGTGGCAATTTTGATGAGATAAACTAACCAACTATACTAATAAATTCTTAATAATATATTTGAACATTCTTGAACTTGTTGACGGTTCTTGATGCGGTAACATACAAAGGCTCTCCCCGATGTGAAGTCGCAATTAGAACTCGGACAATTTGTAGTAGGAGCTCCATTTAGAGTATTGGCACAACCACCATAACTTAGCTTTGCTTTGGTTTCAATTAATAACATAAGAGATTACACATATCATTGGAAATTAGCAGAAGTAGGGATTGATATTGTGAAACACAGTTATAATGTATAAAAGGAGACCTTCACGAGCGGGAGATAAGAGAGTGAGACTCTAGAATGAAAGTAATAAGTACTATCCTAAGAGAGGCACACAAGAGCATGGAAAGATTCTTTGATTCAACACCATAAATTATTTCACAAGATAACAATTATTCATAAAAGAAAAAAATAAACACATTCAACAAGATAAGAACCAAAGTCACCAAAATAGTTTAATATTTTAGTACATGAAATGCCAACATATACCACAAAAAATCAAATGAATAGTCTTAAAATGACTCAAATATATGCATGAAAACATGTTGGTTCAATGAACTTCAATTATTAGGTGAAAGATCCGAGTACACAATTACAATGGTGAGGCACTAGTTCCAATAGTTGAATATTAAGTCACTACTTGCTTCTCCATGGGAATTATTTTCTCTCCTATTTGAAGTGAAAGAAGCCATGGCTAGCTCTCCAAAGTTTACAACTCCAAAGATATTTTCTTGAGTTATGAGGTCTCTTTTATAACAAGAAGATGACCTTTCCTATCCGTATGACTCTTGAACTACCCTCATGACTCTTGGACTTCCGGTGTGACATTTTGACCTCCATAAGAATTTTGGACTCCTAAATGACCTTTGAACATCTATAAGAATGTTTTTTCCCATGTGACTTTTGATATTCCACATGTGACTCTTGGACTTCCACACATTTACATTTTGTCATTTTCTTCAAAAAATGCATCATTAATCAACATGATGATGTGGGCTTGCATGGACACATATGACACTTTGATGATGCCTTCTGTGAAGCCATAACTTAATGATGATGACATGGAGCTTCATAATGATGTGAAAATGCAGGGCGATCTTCTTGCTTCTTTTCTTATGTTCTTTGTTATCTCATTAGCCTTCAACTCCTCATGAAAGATCCACCCTTTTTCTTCATCTTCACCCTCCAAAGGGTCTTGGATCCAACTTTGGGACATTGAGTCATCTGGAAACATTATGTTATGGTCCAAGATCTCCTTCATGTCTTTATGATGGTTCTTCTTTGTGCTTCTTATGAAGTTATTCGTTGCTTCTTCTCCTTACATCTTTCTTGAGCATCACCTTGTCATGCTAATATGGTACACCTTCAGTGAATATCTCTCATGACAAGGCAAAAAAATTCTTGAAATAATCTATCTTGTCTCTACCTTGCTCATGAAAGAATGCGCTCATGGTAGGCTGTGTGAAAGGGCCCGAGAAGGGCTTGATGAGGACGGTGGGTTGACCCAAAAATGGCTTTAAGAAAGCACCACTGCTAGCTGTGCTTGCACTATGAGGAGGATCTTCCAGGGGTCAGTGGAAAAGTACAAGGGACAAAGGTGATGGGAATCTTGTTGTGAAATGCACTGCCATGTGCTAGGCTCGAAAGAAATTTGACATGATAGTGACATAGAGAGGCCTCACTGCAGGCTCTAAGACTACACCATGCACTCTAGGCTTGAGCAAGTGCTTAGTACAGAAGGGAAACTGGTCACTGCAAAGTTTGGATTGTTTCTTGAGACTTTCTTCATTATACTGGGAAAAAATAGAAGGCTTAAAGGACAACATAGTTTGTTTCAATAGAGGCTCATTATCTTCTACGACTATTCCTACACTAGGAGAGACGGACAAGACAATTCTTGGGCATAGAGATCAAAAGTAATCCAATAAGAACGGAATTAAGCCTTGTTAATGTACCATGCCCAGGCTTAAAGGGAGGCCTCTATGCTAGCACGGAGTTAGATCAACGATGGGTGGGTGTTTATATGGAATACGTTATTCCCCCTATTCTAGTGCGAGTTTGGCTCAGGTGAGTTTTTATGAGAGGAGAATGTGTAGTTGATTTCGGTAGGGGAGCGGCAAAAGTTTAGGTCACTTATCCTAAAAGTGCTTACTTTTGTATTGTGGAGGAGGAGGGCCTTTGTGTTGTGCATCTTGGTTTGGCAAGGAGATTGAAAGGATCCTTGCGCTCGGCAAAAGTACTATATGCGGCCCATGCATGGTAGAGGTGGTCAAAACTCGGTGCGGTGAGCCGGTATGAGCAACAAGGGTTGGGTGACCATAATTTGAGAGTGTCATAAGTAATGCAACCATAGGAGATCACCTTGAAGAGGACTTGGTGCATAGATGTAAGAGAATATGTATGGATAATGAGGCCCATGAATAGGCTATGCTCATCACCTAATGATAAATTAAAGCTTTCATAACTTACGTCCATGATACCGGACCAAGAAGAGCGCCAAATGGCTAAGCGTGGGATTAGTAGAGTAATAGAGGGAAAAGCATGCGAACATGACTCAACATGGATCGGATAATAGAATCTAATAATGGCAGAGAATGCTAAAATAAGTCAATAGTCACACCTTGACGAAAACAAAAAGACACTTATTTCTAAGTGTAATGAGTTAATACTTGTACATTTAATGACACTTAGAACACAAGTTGTGACATAAGTATCGGCGTGACCAAAACTCCGCTAAAACCTATAAGAATGTGTCAACACTATTCATGATATAAGTATATTATGCGGTAAAATGCGTTAGAGATGCCTCTAGTAATGTGAAAAGGTATGACACATACAAGAGTGAAAATAGCTAAAAACAACACTTGCAACCATAACAAAATGTGAAAACGACACTTGAAAAAGCTAAATAACTAGAGGGACACACATGTGAAGATATAATATTCCAATTAAACGTGACTAATTGGAAATATTTGGCAAGTTTCTTTCTATTGTTAAAATCAATTAATAAAGTGGGTGATGAGACACATAACCCACACTTAGAAATAATTATTCCTCTAGTCCTTGAGCAAATACCTTTCTTGACAATGTGGGGTCCATAAGGGTGAAGTGGCGGCATGAGGGAAGGGCGGCGCGTGCACGGAGCCCATGATACGCGTTGAGTGGGGACAATGTGGGCCAAGAGGACATCGCGGTTTGGTGGGGCCGGGTGAGAACAAGGCTCTCAAAGCATAAAAGGGGAAGAGGCTTCTCATTCTCTCATTCTATTATGCATCTCTGATTTCTATCTTGACATTAGGCATGCTTTTTGTTCTTGAGCGAAGTACGCAAGTGTTGTTCGGCACATCGGGTGTCTCGGAAGGCGGAAGTCAACCTCAACCTCGGGGGTTTGAGTGCCTCTCGGTGAGCGGTCGTTCCATCATGATTTTGTAGGAGAGATCCATAACATCTTTAGCGAGTGTACACGGTTTCTTGGACAACGCGTTCTCTTGGAGGAAGTGCATGAGTTTGTGGTATGACATTTGCGAGAATGAGGATATATCAGCAGTTGACTAAGGATGAGTATGAAAGGTTAGCCCTTCATTAATCATCATTTTGTAGCGAAGGCCATCATTTGCGGATTTATCGTCTCCGAGTTTCACATTTTTTGAAATTTGGGGAACAACCCAAAATTCATTCCATTCAATGATAGCGATGATGTGGCTGACCGCGAGCGACATTTGGATATTACGAGTCCATGGCGAACAAACGCATTCCTTGAGAATTTCCAAAGAATATTTCAACTTTGCCTTGAGCAATCCAAGGTCCGATCATTTTAAGATCACCTTTTGTATATTTTGTTATCTTTCGGTTATATAATAAAATAGCTCAGTGTTCTCCTGTTGGCTGTTATATTTATATGATGTCTATGTTTCTATAGTTGTTTGCTTATGTTGCTTTGTATTATTGTTTATTTCTATTCGGAATATTACGGTGGTATTAGATCTCATAGAATTGGCTCGACTGTGGATCATATTAGTCTATGACACCCACGATAGGAAAACCATATATCACTTGCGGGAAGAGTACGAGGACCCGAAGTGAAGGCTTGAGACCACTTTTGGAGAAGGGGAGGAGGCTAACGTTCTAGTAGTGGACTCGAGAGGAGGAAGAACCAATGACGGAGGAGAAAGATGAAGGGAGGGAGTTCGGGGAAACTCCTCCTAAAGTTTGTGCGGGAGCTATCGAGGAGGATCAAAGAGATGGGGAAGAAGTTTGCGGACCGGAGACAACGTGAAACCCAAGGGGTTTTCACATCGGAGAAAGGTCCGACACTTCCCACCATTTCGAGGAGGCAAGCTCATAGCACACTAAGTTATGTCACTTACTCCCCCATGTTCCACGATGCCCACATTTCGACTACGGGCAACTAGGGCGGGGAGCACCTCATGAGTCGGAACTTTATTCATATGGGGGATAATTTGCGAGTATCAGTCCTTATGGACGAGAGTTTGGTGAAGCTCTCACTTTCCATGATTTTTTTCAACTCGAAGGACGTTCTGACCATGACGAGAATAGAGGGGGTAGATACACACGGGATGGGGACGTACGACATAAAAGTGGGTAGGTTTCTCCCACTTTGCTTGTTGTGAGTCCTCAAAATGGCTGGAAAAGGCTTGGGTGGAGAAGTTGGATATTTATTTCGAGCTCAATCATAACGTGAGAGGGGAAGCCATCGAGGTGGCCATTTTTAACGAGAGAGGCCCAGTAGGCGGTTCCACGGGATGTCCATCTTAGGTCACTGTGCTGAAGTATCTGGGTTACATGGATCTTGGTGAAGCGGTTTGACCGAAGGATCTGAAAGAGCACTTTTTTAAGGCGACCAAGCTCGAAACGGTAGGGAACCCAAAAACCTACATTTCCAAGTTCTTAAGGCTTTCGGTGATGGTGCTGACTTTTCCTTAGGCCCCAGGAGGATATACATGTGTTTATTGTGGGTTAATAACCTCTCTGCATGGGCTATTCGGGTCCCGGGTACGATACACTCCCGGATGTAATTGGGAGGACCACGGATTGTGGGATGTACCACGACCCTCGGGGTGAGTCCAAGGGTTCCCACCTCCGAGGGGGAGTCCTTGCTTCCTGTGAGGGGTTCCCAAGTGGCGGCACTCGTGTCGAGGCCGTTCGGGGGACACGCGTGTTTGGAGACGATGTTTGACGGTGGAGCCACCCACAACTTTATTGATTCACGGTTGGTAGGTGGCGGTACGGAGAGAGCTTTGAGATTTTCGATGCGGTACTAGGTGACGAACTATGTAGTGTGCTAGATATGTATCGACATTGGCGGTGACCATGGGGACTTACACTTTGACGGAATCATTTCTTTTTGGTGGACATTCAGGACTGCGTATGGTGCTAGGTGAGTGGTTGATCACGTTGGGGAAGGTCACCATAGGCGGGAGACTCTGGAGATGGAGTGGACGGACGAAGAGCGAGAAAGCATGTGATGATACGAGCATGCACTCATACCCTGCGCCAGATAGTATCGACACAGGAATGGAGGTATATTTACGGAAGGGAGATATAGAGTGGGAAATGGAGAGTGCATGTTTTAGAGCGGGAGCTGAGATGAGGAATTTCACCCGGATGTATATCGTCGATTTTGGACAATTATGCTACGGTTTGGGATATACCTCCCGGGACACTTGCAGATCGGGGTTTTGAGCACATTCAAGGCCCAGGCAAGGCAGGGTTGCTGAGTTCCCTCTTCTGGTCACCCCAAGCCCCTCTGAGGATGAGATTGAGAGGGGATTATTCACGTGAGCTCTTAGCATTGGGACACATACGCGGCCACCGCTGTTTTTCTTCTTGTTGTCTTGGTGAAGAAGAAGGATGGCACAAGGAGATGCCACGCATCTGATTATAGATATAACGAAAACCATGAAGAACCGATACCCCAGCACCACGGATTAATTGAGATGATGGAAGGCTGAGGGATCAAAATTGTCTAGAAGAGATTGATGAAGATGGGCTACATGAATCCAGAGTGAGGGAACAAAGTCTCCCAAAGACGGCCTTCGGATGTCACTATGACCATTTTGAGTTTTGGTCATTCCCTTTGGGCTAACCAATGCACGGCCACCTTCCAATCTGTATAAGACGCATCTTCCGTAGTCGGTTGAGAAGTTCTTCTCGTATTATTAATGACTATTTGTCCTACAACTAGGCCATCGGAGGAGAACCTACGACATTGAAGAGCATGTTCCGTATTTTGGAGGAGAAACATTTATATGCTCGCTCTCCAAATGCAGATTTTGACTCTGAAGATGCTCTACTTGGGGCATACCATTGGTATGGACGGAGTGAAAGTCTCTGAAAGATGCGGGCCAGGTAGAATGGTAGACAGAAGAGATGCGTGTGACTCGGATTTATAGGCATACGCAACTCTGGGTTTGTGAGGGTTTTCCCAACTTGCCGGCCTCCTCGGATCTCACACGAGAAGGGCACTCGGTTGGACGAACACGGCGCGGACGCGTGGAAACAAGGAGGTGACGACGAAGCGGTATGATCTTGGCCTTGCCATATTTCACGCGGCTCATGGGGGTGAGGTACCGGGGAGGGAGTAGGCGCAATCTTGATGCGGGGGGCCACCCCATAGCTTTCGAGAGTAAGAAGCTATTCTTGCATTAGAGGTTGTATCCCATATACGACAAGGAAATGCGAGATTTATCATGCATGCACTAGCCAAGTTACGGTAGTACTTGGTGGGGAACGGATTTAGGGTGAGGAAGAGCCACAGTAGCCTCGGTTATTTCTAGAGTAGAAGCGAGTTGCGGGAAACCCAAAGTGGGTCGGGAAGATCCAGCGTATTCTTGACTTTGACATTGAGTATGTCAAGGGAAGAACAACATGGTGGCCGATGCTCTATCCACTAGGCCGTCAACGTTGTCTCTAAAGAGAATAGACACGGATTGGAGGGCTCGGTGCGGTGCCGCAGATACTCCCGAGGACCATTTTTTCTGTGAAATTACGGATATTCAAATCGACTATTAGCCAGGTATAAACAGGGTGATGGATGGGCTGATATACTTTAGGAACGGGATATTCTTGATTGGGAGCTCTTAACTCAAAGGAGAAGATGCGTGCCTCCCATGACTCACCACTATCGGGCCACCGAGAGATTCACCAAGACCTACGGGGCCATCGGGGAGAGGTTCTCTTGGAGAGGCCTCAAGGAGAACATGCCCGGCATGTTAGGGAGTGCGAAGTGTCGGTGGAACAAAGAAGAGATGAGTCACCCAACAAGACTACTACAACCACTTCCCATTCCAAAGGGGAAATGGGAAAGCATCTCGATGGAATTCATCCAACTGCGTTGCCCACGGTACGGGGCAAAGTTGCATCTTTGTGGTCGTTGATCGACGGACAAGTAAACATATCATCACATTCCAACAGCCAGCAAGGTGGTTGAGGTTATTATTTTAGATATATTTTCAAATTGTGGTCTTCCCGAAGACCATTGGTAATGGCCGGGACAACCATTCTGTGGCGGCTTTTGTGGGGGGCTTTTCCATTTGGTGGGTACAAAGTTGACTCACGAGCACCGGTTATCACCCTCAAACGGACGGAAAACACAGATGGTATTCTGCCATTGGCTAGAAGGCTAGTTGCGAAACTATGTCACGGAAGCGAAGGAGTGGCTATGTTGGTTGCATTTGGGAGTCTTGCTACAACACCACTTTTCACATGTCCATCGGTATGTCTCCATTCTATGCGTTGTATGGACACCATTATTTAACTTTTCTGACATGATGTTTGGTGCTACTTATTAGGCCTGGAGGCAGAACTGAATCAAAGAAGCTAAAATGCCTCCAGGATCTTAAGGATAACCATCGGCTCTGGAAGCCCAACGGGAATTTGTATGCCAACAGAGAGGGACGAGTTGAGGCTGAGTTTGAGGTAGGGGATTTGGTCTACATACGACTTCATCCATACCGGCGAGTCCATCTTCCCGAGAGCGGAAAGGGGTAGAAGGCAGAGGCCCCCTTCTCTCTGAACACAGGGGTGATCGCAAGATTACAGGAGGTTGTATGAGTTAGAGCTACCCACGGAGGTAGCCGGATCTTAAGCAATTCCACGTATCATGCTGAAAAGGCAGCAGTGAAAGCAACACGTGAATGCAAAAGACTTCCACCTATAGATGATGAGGGGCATTTAGTGTTGCATCTAGAAGCCATCATAGACACCGAGAGGCATTTCACAGTAGGACGGTTAGAGAGTACTTGGTGATGTGGAGGAACTTGCTTGGGATGAGGATGCCACTTGGAGAGAGAGAATTTTGCAGCATTCGTCCTTGCGGTTGCTTGGGACAATCGCGATTTTGTGGGGAGGTATGTGTTATTCCCAATTAGCGGCTAATTAGAAATATTAATTTTTGGCCAATTTTTATTTTTAATGTTTAAAATCAATTAAAGTGGGTGATGAGACACATAACCCACACTTGGGAAATAATTATTCCTAAAGTCACTTGAGAAAATATTACTTGACGGCATGGGGTCCATGAGGGTGGGGGGGTGGCGGCATGAGGAAAGAGCGGCATGGCGGAGCGCAGCCGGCGCGAGTTAGCGGGGACACGGGTAGACCCAACGGAACGCGCGGTTTGGTGGGGCCGAGTGAGAGAAAGGCTCGAAAGCATAAAAAGGGGAAAGGCTCCTCATTCTCTCATTATATTATGCATCTGCGATATCTATCTTTTGACATTGAGCATGCTTTTGCTATTAAGCAAAGTACGCAAGTGTTGTTTAGCACATCGGGTATGTCGGTGGTCTGACACCTCAACCTCGGGGGGACTTGAGTGCCCACTCGGGTGAGGAGTTCCATCCATCATTTTACGAGGAGAGAGCCATAGCATATTCGGAAATTTAGGATCTCGCGGTTATGGTTTCTCCTTGATCTCTTGGAGGGATTACACGGTTTGTGGTAGATCCAGTTCCGGGAGTGAGGAGATATTAGGGATTTCAGCTCGAGGTAGTGTGGGGATTAAACCTTCACTAATCATCATCTTGTATCGGGGAGGAGGCCATCATTTTGCGGATTTATCATTTAGGGCCAACGTACTCACTGAAGTCGTTATTTTTCGAGGAGGTCAAATTCACGGAGTCTGATACATTACGGGGTTCCTTCTTGGGTTTTTTAGGGTTATTGGAGAAAGAGCTCATTTCCGAGTTTCTACATTTTTCTAAGCGGGGGAACAACCCCAAAGGTCATTCAATTCAGTAACGATAGTCCGTGCTCATGGTAATAACCATTTTATGATTACGCGAGTCCATGACGAACGACGCCATTCCTTGAGAATTTTGAGAGTATTTCCATCTTGCCTTGGGCAATACCATGGTGCCATCATTTTGATCACCTTTGTACTCATTGTTATCTTTCGAGTTGTAATAAAATGGCTCGAGGCGTTTCTCACATCTATTATTGTATGATGTCTCTCTATTTGTTGTAGTTGCTTGTTTATGTTGCTTGTATTCTTGTTTATTTTACACGGTCGAATATTACGGCAAAATGGCATGAAGATTACACTTGTTGAAGTGAAAGCAAGTAAAAAATATGGTCACGAATAGAAAGCGACACTGTAGAAAGGAGTGTGCCAAAGCGACTATTAAGAAAACTCTTGAAATTATGAGACAAATGCAAGTGAAAGTGTGAGGAATATTGTCAATGGAGAGTGCACAACTGAATACCAACACGCAAGTTTCACAATGCATTATACTTAGCCTTTATTTCAAGGGTTGTGCAATTCCTAGCTAAGCTTATACAGAAGGATGCACTTTAGCATTTATGGATTCTGTGAGCATGTGTGAGCAATGACATTGACATTTAGAATGCGAGAAGAAGACTTCAACATTTAGCAAATCATCGTCGACCATGAAGTGACTATGGGATGATAAATCATAAGATCCTTAGTAAGCTACAAAATTCAAGTGTAGGAAAAATTTTGAGGGGTGTTGATCACAACGTCAACATAACCATAAATGTAATATGAGGGCATATATAATCATTAGAAGTCTAATATGAGCATCCATCCACCTTCATTGCACTTTCCATTTTTTCATTGATGTAACTACCTTATGAATTTTAGAAAGAGAATTACAAGTTATGGAGATACCTATACATTTTCTAATAAGTTCTTGATATATTGGTATCATATAATTTCAGAAAGAAAAATAGGAAAAAACAAAACAAACTAGAATAAGAAAATATTGTAAGTTAAAGAAAAATGACTTTATCATCCTTCACTTGAACCATAAGTTGAATGCATACACTGAAAATTGTGCTATCATGAAAATAATTTTGTGAAGTTTCAATTGACTAATCAAGATAACATACTTTCACAAAATTATTGCAATTCATATGGTTACAAAGTAAAATTTGAATCACAAAAATAATGTTTAACTTCTTTAAATAAAGTATAACAAATCTCTTTTAATAAACACCTTTTAAATTAATAGAAAGAAAGAAAGAAGAAAAATCGCAAAGACAAGACTTAACCAAGAATGTGATGAAGTTTGAATAAGTCAAAGATAATTATTATTGGTAAAGGAGACCAATTAACAACACCATGAAAAAAATGTTTAATATGAAAGCAAAAGAATTTTTTAGTATGTGTAAAAAAATGATATTTTTAAAGAAAACAAAAACATGGTGAAAATTCACATCTTATAAGTAATTATGAAATTGGAATAAAAAATAAGAATTAAAATTTTATTTTTTTTAATTTTTTTAAAAATTGCATATATATTTACATTATAACCCAAAATAATCTAGATAGAAATGCTTTCGAGATTAATCACATTGTTAGGATTAGGTAGATGTTTCGAACCGATTAATGTGGTTCATCCTCTAGGCTCGAGGTGGAGAGACTAATAGTTGTTAATAGCGGGTGAGAACTAACAATAGTTAAGACAAATATTAAGAACTAGCCATTGAAAATTTTGTTAGTTAGTTAGTTAGTTGGTTGAAAATAAATAAATAAAAATAAAAATAATTAATTAAAGAAAATTTTTATAAAATTTTTTTTGTTAAAAAGTGGTTTATAATTAAAATTATATGATACGTAATAGGGATGAATGAAGATTTGAAATAAATAAATTAAATTAAATTAAATTAAATAATAAATTATTGAGATAAAAATATATTAATAACTTAATTAAATAATATATAAAATCTAAAATAATAATAAATAGAGTTACCTAAGAAAAATAGGAAGAGACTAATTTTTCAAAAGTAAATAAATAAATAAATAAAAATAAGAAATTTATAAAGATTTTATTAAAAAGAGGGGTTTCATAATTTATTATGTAATAAAATAATTTTTATAATAAATAAATAAAATAAAGCAAAATAAATTAATAAATTAATTAAAAAATTTGGATAAAAATAAATCAATAAATTAATTAAAAACAAAAAAATATATATAAATGAAATAAAATAAAGAAAAATATTAAATAGAAACTACGGTGAGGCTAGATTCAACTCTTACTTAACTTCCAACCATCATCATGGTCGAGATTCTTAGCATGTCGCTCAATTTCGATCGCCTCCCTTAATTTCCTATGGTGGAAGTGATCTACTTCATAGCTTTAGAGTCTTCAATACAAACACTGGGTAGGCTGGATTTTTCCACATGTTCTTGAAGTTGAGGTACGGGTAGTTATCATATGTCGCTATTTTTCTTTCTTTTTATTTCATATATATATATATATATATATATATATATATATATATATATATATATATATATATATATATATATATTAATTTATTGATTTATTTTTTATTAATTTTTTAATTGTTTATTATTTTATTTATTTATAAAATATTCTTTTATTATAATAATTTATGAAACCCCTCCTCATCCCCCACATCCACAAGCACTGACCAAGCGGTCGAAACGGGTTCACTAAACCTTGGACTCGAGCCTCATTATCCCTATTTTAAAGATGGGGATTCTCGTAGCCCCTCTCTAATTATCGAACCGGTAAGTCAACCTCTCTTAGCCAAGTTATATGGTATTATTTTGGAAAAGAAGTTGAGCATTTGGCTTGAAAGTGAAGGTAAGCGAGCTGAGCCAGCGGGTTTAGAACATAGCACTCAACAACGGACCTTGTTACGCTTAGAATCATTGTGGAAGAATTCATATTAAATCCAATCTCTTATGCTGCTTTGTGGACTTTAGAAAGGCTTTTGATATGATTTCGTAGAAATAATCTATGGAATATATTAGAAGAGCTAAATGTTCCTTTAGAGCTAAGAGCGACCCCTATAAGGTTATATGAGAATGTAATTGCCAAGTTAAAGAGAAATGAGGGGTGGTCGAAAAGATATTAAGTGTAATATTGGAGTTAAACAAGGCGCCTCTCCCTATCTGTTGGTATTTACATCGACGATCTAGAGGGTTGTTTAGAGAGGCAGATGTGTTGGCACGATCTTAGGTAGGATAATCATCATCCTTATTCTCCTGCTAACGATATTGTTCTTCTCGCAAGGTGCCCATTTGATCTTGATAAAAATGACTGCAAAGATACTTGCTCTACCATGGGTATGTGTGCTGTGACAAAACAATGACTATCAATCCAAGAAGGACACTTACGCTAATTTTATATATGACAATAGTAACTTGGAGAAAGTTTCTTTACAAGTACACAGGAATTGATATTCATCCATGACTCAGAAAAGTTTGGAACTATAGCATTCATAAAAGGATTAATGGGGGGTGGAAAGCTTATTTTGCTCTTGAAAATAATTGTAAAACGAAAACCTCGTAATGTGGGATAGAAAGAAGTTCCTCTTTGAAACTTTAGTCACTCTATTATCTTAGATGGATGGGAGGTTTGGGGTTGCAACATCTCCGAGAGAATCTGGAGAAAGATTGAGCAAATCCCGAAGTGTTTTATAACTTATAACCTTAAAATTAAAAGCAATACAAGGTTGGTATAAAGGGCTTGGTTAAACCATTGGGAAATCAACGAGAACTCGGCCCATTGCAAAACATGGTAACATTAAAAAAATCATTTTAAGTTCAAAGAAAAAATGTGGTGTGAGAAAGATCTAGTAATAAAAGAAGTAGGTATTTATAGGAGGTCATCAACCCCACCTTAGAAGATCAAAAGTATCTCTTTATTTTTAAGCGGCTCAAAGAAGAAAATTAATATAGCGAATTAGAACGAATAGACTCCATAGTGAAACGGGTCGTTGGACAATTCCTAAAACACCATAGATGGAAAGTTTGTGAAATATAGAACATCAGGATGAAAATCACTATCTTAGAGTGCCACGTGTACGACCACATTAGAGCTCAATTTCATAGTCTTTGTTGCAATACGAAGTCTTCCTAGCCTTTTAAGATGTCAAAATTATAGTGAGCTCGGGAGGCTTCTCTCAAGCTTTTTGAGCATAGGAATAAAATCTTAAATCAGTCAATAACTATTTTCTTTGAGTCAGACAAACCAAGATTGGTCTCGATCGAACGTTAACCATCATCATCAATACAATCTCTTTAATTCTCTTTATTTTTATTTATTTATTTATTTACTTATGAAAAATAAGGCCCCTCTAGTTCCTTCTTAGGTAACTCTATTTATTTATTTTTTTAGATTTTATATATTATTTAATTAAGTTATTAATATATTTTTATCTCAATAATTAATTTTATCTTATTTTAGTTATTAATTTAAAATCTTCACCCGTCCTCCCTTACCTATTATATATTTTAATTATGAACCCCTTTTTATGAAAATATATTTTTAATTATAAACTTTTTTTAAAGAAAATTTTATTTATAAAAAAATTATTTTATTAATTTATTTTATTTTATTTATTTATTTTCAACTAACTAACTAACTAACAAATTTTCAGCTAGTTCTTAACGGCCAGCTATTTCGAGGGTAATGATGCATATCTTTTATTTATACTTTGAGACCGATTAGTCTCTCTACCTTGTCTTGAGGATAAACCACATTAACTAGTTCGAAATTTCGACCTAATCCTAACGATGTGATTAATCTGAAAACATTTTTTTTATCTACATTATGGATCACAAAAGTCTTAAATCTAACTTTAAAATAATTATAAAAATTAATAAAATAAAATTTAATAATATTTTTTTTAAATAACCTTGTATACCATTCTTATTAAACTAAAATTTAATTTCCTTATTAAAAAAATATTTGCAATAAAATTTCCAAAACGTAAATAAAAATAGATACTCTTCATGATATTAGAAAACTTAAACAACTTAAACTTCTTAAGGATTTAAGTTGCTCTACCATGAATTTGTAATACTGTTAACATTGACAAAACAAAAGTTATGATTATCAAATCCAAGAAGGACACTTATGCTAATTTTATGTATGACAATAGTAGCAGATGTCTTCTTACAAGTACACAAGGTGGTATTAAATGCAAGCTCAGAAATTTGGAACTATAGCATTCGGGGAAAGGATTAATGGGGGGTGGAAAGCTTATTTTGGTCTTGAAAATAATTATGACGAAAAACTAATGTGTATGGTATAGAAGAAGTTCCTCTTTGAAACTTTAGTCACTCCTATTATCTTAGATGGATGTGAGGTTTGGGGTTGCAACATCTCTGGAAGAGAATCTGGAGAAAGATTGAGCAAATCCGAAGTGTTTTATAACCTGTATACAAAATTAAAAGCAATACACCCCATATCATATTCTCTTTATAGAAGTAGGTCTTTCCCCTATAGAGACTACAACAATAGTGGCAAATACATTTATACAAGCACAACTCAATAACATAGAACCACATAGACTTCTAAGCTAGCTTTAATTCCGGCCAAAACCACCTAAGGCTTAACGAGGTTGGTATAAGAACCTTCGAACCACAGTTAACCATTGATCGACGAGAATGTTGCATTGCAAAACATTAATAACATTAAAAATTATTGCTGATTAAAGAAAAAATGTGGTGTGAGAAAGATCTAAAATAAAAGAAAATTAAGATATTATAAGAGGTCTCATTAACTTACCTCGAAGGTCAAAGTATCTATATGTTTTAACTAGCTCAAAAGAAAATTAATATAGCTTGAAAAGTTGAACGACTCTCTGTGACTCCATAGTGAAAGCATGGTCATTGGACATTCTAAACACCATGGATGGAAAGGACCATTATTAGCTGTTGGTGGGTGGAAAGAGCGGTATATATACTTACCGCCTTTGTAAATGGATGCAAAAACGCCGGAGTCACATTGATCGGTCAACGGAAAAATTTGTGCGACCTTTGTTGAGATTTGGTGAGTTTTGTCGTTTTACGACATATCTCTACGGTGTCATAGATAACGCTCACAATAGAATGCCTTCGGCAATAATTATTAAATTTAAATAAATTTAAATTAATAATGAATACTTATTAATATAAAATAAGTATTAAATAAATTAATAATGGATATTTACTAATATAAAATAAGTATTAAATAACCTATAATATGTAAGCAAAAAAATAAGTGACACTATTAAATTTAAACAAATTGTTAATAATGGACATACCAACATTAAATAAATATTGAATAACCTATCACATAAAAAATATATTGCGGTGGTACTAGATTATAAATAACATGAGAAATAAGTGTAAAAAAATACGTGGCACCAGTTCTACCCTGAATTATAAATAAGATGCAGCTGGCCTGTTAACGTTGGAATAATTGTTAACCAATTCGGTCATCACAAAATAATAATATCGAGAATTCGGGGATTTTATTCGATTCGTGTTTAATACAATACATGAAATTCAGTACGATTTAATTTACGGATCATCCCTTTCCTTTTCAAAGAGCCTTCCGGATCCATATTGTTAACCATTAGCGATGATTTTTTATATAATGAATATTTTAAGGTAATTTTTTTATCAACGTTGTTAATTAATTTAATAATTTATAGTTTATGATATTTATGATTTTTTTAGAATTGGTTTTTTTATTGGAAATTGACTGATAATATTAAAATTGTGTATTATAAAATAAAGTGAAACAATTATTATTAATAGTTAGTAATTGAAAATAATAAATTTTGTTGTTAATTGTTATAATGTAGAATTTAATTTATTTTGATGAATGAACTATTAGTAATTGAGAATATACTTGTAAATTTTGAGACAATGTTTACAAATACTTAATATGAATATATTTCAAGTAAAATATGGTTGTTAATGTGGAATTTGTATGGTTTAGTGTAATGTGGAATTTATGTAAGTTCAGTTTATATTATGCATCATATAATCCATAGAATAGTTGAGTAGTTATTCACAAGATTCTTTTGGGCTAGATCTCGTGGTGTTCGAAGGAAATTTCATCTTGCCCAGAATGGATTTGTTATCTAGGCTAGGTTGAACTCGATTGTTTGGGGCATCAATAACATGGATTTTTTTCAAAATGTCTCTCCTCCTTAAGAATCTTGATAGTGTTATAAATGGCGATGGTCTCTTGGGTAGGATTATCAAATCAAAATACCTCCATAATAAGGACTGGTAGGATGGACTCAAGATGGAGGGCTCCAATGCGATAAAGGTCTCACAAAATTGGAGGTTTCATCCTTTCAAAACAATGGTTCCTAGCTAATTTATCTTGGAACATTGTATATTCTTGCTAAATCGGTCGATATCTGCATATACGTATGGATGGACCTCACTCCCTCTCATTTCCTCTAATTTCTTTTTTTGATGGTGTGAATATTCGGGTCCTCAAGACATTGCGATCATTTCGGCGACGGAGTTCCTTCACTCCCCTTTGGCTAGATGCAATCTACATGAATATCTCGACTCGCTCATATGCAGAATGGAGTGCATATATTCATAATCTACAACTTTTAGGGATCTCGCTTTCACATGTGGCGGACACACTTACTTTGAAGGGAGGCTTTCACAATGGGCAAATAGATGTTAAGTATGCAAATAATCTCCCCTCAAGCAACAGGATACTAACATTCCCCATGGCTCCCGGATCTTGGCGTTGGCGAGCGCCTCTAAAGCTCAAATGTTTCTTATGGTTGGTGGGATGTAATCAAATTTTGACTTGGGAAAACCAAGTTCCAAAAGGGGGTTCTATGGTCGGGATGATGCGCCTTTGCAAGGAGTTTGGTGAGGAGGCCGCACACCTTTTCCTTCATTGTATTTTTCTCAAGAGCGGTGTGGTTGGAAGTGCTCGATCTCCTAGATTCCCCTTGCTACCCCTCTTTGGTATCACATCTCTAAGCACTTGCCTCCAACATTGGTTTTCCCTACACACATCCCTCGGGACCCTTCCCTTTTTGATGGTAGTTATGGAGTCTTTATTAATGCTCTAATATTCAAATCCTCCCGGATTCCAGTGCTGCCATCCCAACTCTTTAATCATGGCATATTTCAAAAGGCACACTTGATTCCGACCCCTCTCCAGCCCCTACTGTACTTCCTTGGACCTTTGGTATTCCTTCCCGAGTTGGCTTCTTTGATGGAGCATGTTCCTTTGGCTCTTGTGGGCGTACGGAATGATCCTTTACACAGACTCTCATCGCCATTTCAAATTCTCTTGTTTCGGAGGGATGGGCACGAATATTAAGTGTTGGCGAAAAGGATGACTTACGGGCAAGACCCGGGTTCGGGCTCGAGAGGCCAACGGAATTCGTTGTAGTCTGAACCATGGCCGACATTTTCACCATGCTCGGAGTGAGTCTCACCGGCGTGTTGTGACCTTGCGATATGGGAGAACTAGAACCATAACATCACATCGAACTAACCTTCTATGGTCTAATATCAGCCACATTATGAGTATGCGGGAAACAACTATTAACATAACATTCGATGAAGAGACACTACGCAAATACATCGAATGAGAACTATAAGAAAATTTTAAATAATCCCATAAACACCATACATTAATAATGATATTCTACAACTTAGAACTAGAAAATGCATCTATATTGTTATTGTCTTTCAGTTGACACATTACATTCAAAGACTACAGAGACTCGATTCGCAAAAACCCAAAGAACCCCGAACCTTACTTGCTTCTTAACTTCCTTTCTTATCTATCACTTCTCTCAGCACAAACGGTCTTTACTTCCTTTCCTACGGTGATTTGTTGTGCTCCACGTTCCCACTCGTTAACATTCTTAGCTGCAGCTGCAGAGTCTTTCTTCTGTTTGCTAATGCTTGTTCTTGCCACTTGTGTATTCGTCGCATGTTCGCGCTCTTGCCACCGCCCCAGCAACCATCCATGTTGCACGCAATGGATCTCTACCTCCCACGACGTCTCTCCGCGGCACCGCCTCATCGCAACTCAAAGCCGGTTTTATCCTTTATCCAAAAACAAAGGCCCCAACGGGCCACGACCACAAGCTATTGACTCTCCCGAGGTCAATTTTCTCCGGGCGGTGTGGCCTCCATGTGGCCTTAACGATTTATATGGTGGTCTTGTTTTTCCCTCCCCTTTGTCCCCTGGCACTGGCTCTCACTCCTCAAACAAAGGCCCCGACACTAAGGCAGTGTCAGCCTTATGGGGATCACTCTGTCTGTGCTTCATGGCTTGGTATAAATAACATTTCCATGCTTGGAGACTCTAAAGTCATTATGTTGGGTAGTAACAAATGGTGTAATCTCCGGGATGCGAACGTTCTCTCTGGAAACATCGGATGCTGAATCACATCATATTTCGTACGGACCTCCTTCTCGCACATATATCATGAACAGAGCAAGGAGGTTGATATTTGATCAAAAAGCGGCATCTGCACTCTCCACGGCTCGATCCACTTTGGGGCTCTTCTGTATACTCGGATTAAGTGGGATGGATTGTTCTGAATCCTCTTTAGTTAATTTTCTATTATTAATTATTTTGGTCTTTTTTTCTCTGTGTGGAAGGTTTTTTTTTATTATGACAATCTAATCTAGGGTGGAGCATGGTTTTTGTTTTTCTGCTTTGAGACTGACTACATGCCATGCAGCAACGATGTAGTTTTTATTTTTTGCTCTTGACACTTTCTAATATCAATTTTAGATTATGTTGATTAAATGATTTTGACCCTTGGTCAAAATATGCTTTGTAACCATCCTAACCTTTCATTAATATACTATGGTGTGTTTTTCTTCTTGAAAAAAATAGGAATACATAATTATTCACATGTAAAACTATTCACTTTGACTGTTCTTTGCTAATTCTATTTGCTGACATTTTATCATTGAAAACAATTTTAAAAGAAACCATGGAAGTTTTCAATGTTATAAATTTGTCTATTTCAATTTTTTAAATATTGAATAAAATAATATATTCTAGAAAATATTTTTTCTTAATTAGCTTGACTCGGTGGTTTAAGCCTTGAATTTCATAGTTTACATAATACTTCATAACACAACTATAATCACCATAAACTAATATATTTGAATATTTAAAAGATACTATTACTCTAATAAATTTTAAACAATAGTCTGCCAAAAACAGGTCACAAAACCAAATTGACTATGCAAAGTGGCCATTTACCCTATGCAATCAAAACGTGGACATATAAATAATGAATGCAATAAAAAGATGAAAATGATGAAGTGATGATGGCTTTCCTATGCAATCCAAAATTGGATGGTGACAATAATTGTGTTAGGAACAAATGTGATGACTTATTGGTGTTATAAGTCAAATTGTTAAAAGTACATTAAATTTAATTAGATTTTTTGGAATATGCTTGAGATCTTTGGCATGAATTTAAACATTAACTTTATTCTTGTCTTTCAAGGTGAAATATTTCAAAATTATCTCTAAAAATAGCTACTAAAATGCATATTCAACAATAGATAACAATTAAAAATAATTATAAAATGCATATTCGATATGAGATAACAATGATGTAGACGGAGATATATTTGTTTGTAATGCCATAGACCAGCTTTGGTGAAGCACATGTTCATATAAAGCAGTTGAAGTCATTTCTAATCTTGGTTTACATAATTATGGCAATCTTTTGGATAGAAATAAGAAATCAACTATTTAACTTTACTTTTATTTATCAAAATTTTAAAATATATCAAAATCTATATTTGAATTACATTTCTTTGTTCATTCCATTAACATAATTGCAATTATTGAAATATGGATTGATGATGAAGAATAAATTTTATTGAAGTTGTTGAACCATTTGGAAACAAACAACTACGTATTGAATATCCTTTGCTTAGAAGCATACGGGAATAAGAATAAGAATATATATATATATATATATATATATATATATATATATATATATATATATATATATATATATATATATATATATATATATATATATATATATATATATATATATATGTCCCAGTTAGCGGCGGTTCGACCGACTATGTGCCCTTTCACGGCGATGCGATGCGGGAGCATGAGGCCTTGACAATGTGGAGATTTGTCCCATGTTGTGGCGTAAACGGTACGTTTCATTCTGCCGATTGGTCAATTTCGTTCTTTGGAGGTAGTTTTATCGAATAGTTTGTTGTTATTGTAATAAATGAAACTGTTGTATTTAGATTAGAGATGAGATTTTTAAACAGATGTGATCGAGAGTGATAAGATAGGAGATTTGTTTTTAAGATCTTTTAGTAAAAGTAGGGAATTTCTGCTAGCTATTATTAGAAAATAAGCTAATCATAAAAAGGTGATGAGGCAAGAGCTTTGAGGGGAGAGAGAAGAGTAAGAGTGATTTTGTGTGGAACAAGAGTAAGAGTGTGGTTTGTAGTGTGGAGCGAAAGCTTAGAATGGAGTGAAGATTGTGTTTTATAACAGAGATTTTCTTTGGTAAACTCGCCAAGGGCGAACTCTGTCTTCTTGTATTATGAATAAAATCGATGTTATATCCATCACCATATTGCGAGTATAAATGATTGATTCAGTTGTTTTCTATTGAAGTCGTTGAAGTAGATTGATTTGCGTTTTGTTTTATTTGCAAAGATTGCTGTGTTGAAACAAATCTGAAATAGTAGAGTCTGCGCGTATGAAAGTCATTTACACAGAAAATATATGGAAAAACCCTTTTCAAAAATTTGGAACGGATTTATAATATATTTTGATTATTTTATGATCCATCGGGTCCGGTAAGACCATCGCATTGGATTAGGAAGGAGTTCATTAATCGCTTTGATAGATAAGAGACGGATGTGTGCAGTTATAGAACAGTTTAAAAGGAGATCGCGTCCGGATATCGCATCGCAACTTTGGAAAAGTGCGATCTGTGAAGTCAACAGTTGAAATTGCGATCTGCGACATCCATCGCATCGCAACTTTGGAAAGTGCGATTTTCGATCAACAGTTAAAGGGCTTGGCGTTTGTGATTTGTGAGTATGGTTAAAGTTACGGAAATATATACATATATTTGTTATAGAATCGCATAATCTTTGATTGCGATAAGGCAGTTATATCACATTGGAACCATTTTATAAAGCATTCAAACACATATAAAAAGCTTTTGGTTATTCAAATAAAAAGGTTTAGATCGGATTGGAATTTTAGTAAAAGGCTTCAATTCTGATAGAAACAAGGAACGCTTGTGGGTTTAATAAGTTCCTGTTTGGATTTAAATTTAGCGTTGTTGCTGCGTCATCAATTTCTGGTATCAGAGCTAAAGATAGGTGTTTGCAGTAAAAATGCTGCCAAGAAGAGGAATTGGTCGAGGGAGACCAGAACCAAATGCAGTTTTGATAGAAGAAGTACGGATATTGCGTACATGAATGGAGACAATAGAGACAGCCCAGAGAAGAGCGCCTGATGAGGGAGCTGAAAGTTCTTCAGAAGAATCTGATGAAGAAGCGGAAGCAGAAGAAGAGAATGAAAATGTCAAATTCATCAAGATGCTGGCAAAGGTTGGAAGCAAACCCAAAATGGAGATTCCTATGTATGAAGGGTGTCTGAATGGCGAGGAGCTTATGGATTGGATCAGATCCATAGATCAGTACTTCGATTATGAAGAGATTGAGGAGAATAAAAGGGTAAAATTTGCAGTCACTAGATTGAAAGGTCACGTAGCCATCTGGTGGGATGAGGTACAGACATCAAGAGCAAGGAAAGGGAAATCTAAGATCAAGCAGTGGGATAAAATGGTCAGCAAACTGAAAGCCAAGTTTTTACCTAAAGACTATCAGTTGAATCTTTTTAAGCAGATGCAAAATCTGAAGCAGAAAGGAATGTCTATTAAAGAGTATACAAAAGAATTCTACAGGTTAAGTATCAGAACAGGGCATGTAGAAGATGATTTGGAGAAAGTAGCCAGATATGTTAATGGGCTAAGATATGAGATACAAGATGAGATTATCCTGATAAGTTTGAAAACTGTTGAGGATGCCTATCAAGCAAGTTTGAAGGTAGAGGAGAAAATCCTGTGGAAACAAAATCAAAGAAACAGAGGAAAGAACTCATCAAGAGGTAGAGGAACTGGCAGATCCAGAGGAACACAACATCAGCAGGAAACAGGAAGTTCAAGTGGCAGATCACCATAGATGGGTGAATCTAGTAGAGGAAGATTCGCGCCTAGAGGAAGAGGGTGAGGAAGAGATGTTAGATGTTATACTTGTGGAGAATGGGGACATATGTCACGGGACTATCCTCATAATAAGTCGGCAAGCCAGAGAGGTGAAAATGTGGCTGAGGCAGAGTCAGAACCACCTCGACTTGTGGAGAAAGAGGAACCACCTGAAGAAGGTGAATCGCTGTTGCTTAGAAGAACTTTGCTGAGATCAGAAAAGGAGATTGGAGAACCTTCCCAAAGAAAGAACTTGTTCAGGACTACATGCAAATCAAAGGGTAAGTGTTGTAAGGTTATAATTGATAGCGGGAGTACTGACAATCTTGTGTCTACAGAGATGGTGGAAAAGCTCGGATTAACAAGGAAAACGCATCCTGCACCTTACAAAGTATCTTGGCTTCAGAAAGGTCATCAAGTCATCATGACAGAGCAGTGTAATGTGGAGATGCAGATCGGCACATATAAAGACGCGATCTTATGTGACATGGATGTTTGTCATGTGTTATTGGGGAGACCATGGCAATATGACCGGAAGGCGATTCATGATGGGAGAAGAAATACATATACCATAGAGAAGGACAGAATTAAACATACGTTGCTGCCAGTGAAGAATGATGCTGATAAAAAACTGTCTGAAAATAGTATTATGTTGATGAGTGGCAAAGAACTGCTACAGGAGGTTGACAAAAGCGAGGAGCTGCATTTCGCTATTGTGGGGAGGCCGAAGGTAATTTTAACCTCCACGAATTTAAATGATTTGCCTGAAGAAATTCAATCTGTGTTAAATAATTACATGGACATCATTGTGGATGAATTGCCGAAAGAATTACCACCGATTAGAAGTATAAGTCACCATATCGACTCAATACTAGGAGCAAGTCTACCTAATAAAGCTGCATATAGATTAACTCCTCAGAAAAATGGAGAATTTGCAAGACAAGTTCAGGATCTGATGGACAAGGGGCTGATTCGAGAAAGTCTGAGTCCGTGTGCTGTGCCAACGACGCTTAGTCCGAAGAAGGGAGGAGAATGGCGCATGTGCACTGATTCCAGAGCTATCAATAAGATAACTGTCAGGTACAGATTTCCTTTGCCCAGAATGGATGATTTAATGGACTGTTTAAGTGGATCCAGGTATTTTACAAAGATATATTTAAAAAGCGGATATCATCAGATCAGAATTCGGGAAGGCGATGAATGGAAGACATCGTTCAAAACAAATAGTGGATTGTATGAGTGGTTAGTAATGCCTTTTGGGCTCACTAATGCGCCCAGCACATTCATGAGACTAATGAATGAGGTTCTGAAAGAATATACAGGTAAATTTGTTGTTGTTTACCTTGATGATATTCTAGTTTTCAGCAAAAGTAAAGAGGAGCATTTGGAACATTTGAAGTTAGTCCTGAAAACTCTGCAGAAGGAAAAACTACTAATCAATTTGAAGAAATGTAGTTTCATGAAAGAGGAGCTGGTATACTTGGGATTTGTGATTTCCAGAGAAGGTTTAAAAATGGATCCAGAGAAGGTACAAGCAATTAGAAACTGGCCTACTCCCAGGAGTGTATTCGAGGTAAGAAGTTTCCATGGACTTGCTAGTTTCTACCGAAAATTTATAAAGGGGTTTAGTCAAGTTTGTGCACCAATCCTTGAGACAATCAGGGAGGTCAATCAGCCATTTCGATGGACAGAAGCAGCTGACAAGAATTTTAATTTGCTGAAAAAGAAGATAACAGAAAAGCCAATTCTAGCATTGCCTAATTTTGAAAAATTCTTTCAAGTGGAGACCGATGCAAGTGGTGAAGCAGTTGGTGCGGTGCTGAGTCAAGATCAAAGACCGATAGAATATTTTAGTGAGAAATTAAATGATGTGAAAAGGAAATATTCTTCCTATGATAAATAATTTTACGCTATTGTGCAGGCATTGAAAAAATGGAGGCATTACTTGCTGCCAAAGGAGTTTATATTATATTCAGAAAACCATGCTTTGCAGTTTATTAATAATCAGCCAAAGTTAAATCAGAAGCATGCTAAATGGGTGGAATTTCTGCAAATTTTCACTTTTGTGATAAAGCATAAAAGTGGTAAGTCTAATAAAGTGGCAGATGCATTGAGCAGGGTAATTTTTCTTTTGCAAGAATTTAAAGTGGGTGTTGTAGGTTTTGATGAAATGATAGAAATGTACAAGGATGATGAAGATTTTAAAGACATCTACACAACAGTTCAGAATCCGGTGAACCATAACAGAAGTCAATGGATGGACTACCTTATTCAAGGAGGCCTGTTATTTAAAAGCAACAAATTATGCATTCCTAAATGTTCCATGAGAGATAACATCATTTAAGAGAAGCACAGTGGAAGATTGTCTGGTCATTTTGGACAAGATAAAACCTTCGCTCAAGTGAATGCTTTTTATTATTGGCCTAAAATGCAAAATGATGTTAAAAATTTTGTTGAGAAATGCAGGGTATGTCAGTATGCTAAAGGAAAGAGTCAGAATACTGGACTATATTAGCCATTGCCTATACTAGATCGACCATGGGATGCAGTGAGTATGGACTTTGTTCTGGGTTTACCAAAAACTCAGAGAGGAAATGATTCTATTTATGTTGTAGTAGACAGATTTTCTAAAATGGCTCATTTTATTGCTTGTAAGAAGACTAATGATGCCACACACATAGCAAATTTATTCTTTTCAGAGATTGTGAGATTGCATGGTTTACCTGTAAGTATTGTATCAGATCGTGATACTAAATTTGTAGGGCATTTCTGGAGGACACTTTGGAAGAAGCTGGGAACTAAACTCAATTTCAGTTCAGCCTACCATCCTCAGACGGATGGACAAAATGAAGTTGTGAACAGAAGCTTGGGGAATATATTAAGAAGTTTGGCACATCAGAATCCCAAATAGTGGGATTTGGCATTAGCTCAAGCTGAATTCGCTTACAATGATACACCAAACCGAAGCACTGGAATGAGTCCATTTCAGATTTTCTTTGGAATGCATCCAAGAGGAGTATATGAGCTAAGAGACTTGGGAAAACAAGAAGCCAGAAGTGCAAGTGCTGAAGATTTTGTTGAACAAATGCAGAAGTTATAGGAAGAGGTTAAAGGTAAACTCCAGGAAAGCAGCAAGAGATACAAGCAGAGAGCAGATATGAAAAGGAAAGAAAAGGAGTTTCAGGTGGGAGATTTGGTCATGGCATATTTGAGGAAAGAGAGATTTCCTACAAAGACTTATAATAAGCTGAAACTGAAGAAGATAGGACCCTGTAAAATCAAAAGGAAATTTTCAGCCAATGCATATGAGATTGAGTTGCTGGAAGGGATTGGAATATCCCCCATTTTTAATGTTGCAGACTTATTGATCCAGGTGGATATCGGTGGCCACCCACCTATTCCATTTTGACCAGCACCATCAATTCTTGCAGCTTTTCACATTCAGCACAACTTACTATTTTTAGCAGGTTTTCGGGTCCTCCACTCTCGGAGCCGTTTTGGGGGCTTAATGATCAAGGTGGATATTGGTGGCCACCCACCTATTCCATTTGAACCCCCATCTTCAGTTCTTTCAATTTTCAAGTTGCAACAAAACTTACTATTTTTAGCAGTTTTTCGGGTCCTGAACTACCGGAGCCGTTTTGAGGCCCTAAACGACATTTTTTGGGAAAACGGAGAGCAACATGGGTCCATGGACCGATGTTGCTCGTTCAAAAATTGAAGTCCTCGGATAGATCTTTCTAACGAGCTATTGAGCGCGTCAAACGGAGATCGGGTGCCAAAGTTATGCCCCCGGGAAGTTGAACCACCAATTTACCCAAACGGGCGCCCATAGTTTTGGCGCCTCATCTCCTACGATTAGGTTTTTGGACGTTTCAGATTCTACATTGTTTCTCAACAATAAATAGGCCCTCGAGCCTCATTGTAACCGAGTTTAGAGGTCTGTAGCCATCACATCTCTTCTCAGAGATTTGCTACCAGCACCCTAGCTATTTTATTTCCATTATGCCTGTAAGCATATTTCTGTTATTTGATATTAATGAAATGAAGCATTATTTCCGCTGCATCTCTATGTTCATGATTATTTCTATATTTTGTTGCGTTCTTGCATAAATCCGGATCACTTATATCCATTCAGAGAAGCAGAAACAGAGTTGCAGATTGAAGCTACAGGTGATGAAGTTCAAATTGTGGATTGGGAGGAACAGGTATCAAAAGCATCTAAAAAGGAAATTGAAGATATCTTGGATCAAAGAATATCCAAGAAAACTCGAGGGCAGACATATTTCTAGTATCTTGTGAAGTGGAAGGAGCAGCCAATGGAAGATTCCAGTTGGTTGACAGCATCTGAATTGCAGAGATACGGAATAAATCCTGAAAGTTTGAAGAACAAATCTTTTTTTTCCCCGGGAGTCTAATGCAGGAGCATTGACATTAGCCAGCAATGTGGAGGATTGTCCACATGTTGTGGCTAATCACAGTAAAATTCATTGACTGTTTGGTTAAATTCAGGTTTACCGAGAGGAGTAGACTTCATGAATAGTTTGTTGTTATTGTAATAAATGAAACTGTTGTATTTAGATTAGAGATGAGATTGTTAAACAGATGTGATCGAGAGTGATAAGATAGGAGATTTGTTGTTAAGATCTTTTAGTAAAAGTAGGGAATTTCTATTAGCTGTTATTAGAAAATAAGCTAATCATAAAAAGGTGATGAGGCAAGAGCTTTGAGGGGAGAGAGAAGAGTAAGAGTGATTTTGTGTGGAACGAGAGTAAGAGTGTGGTTTGTAGTGTGGAGCGAAAGCTTAGAATGGAGTGAAGATTGTGTTTTGTAACAGAGATTTTCTTTGGTAAACTCGCCAAGGGCGAACTCTGTCTTCTTGTATTATGAATAAAATCGATGTTATATCCATCAACATATTGCGAGTATAAATGATTGATTCAACTGTTTTCTTTTGAAGTCATTGAAGTAGATTGATCTGTGTTTTGTTTTATTTGCAAATATTGCTGTGTTGAAACAAATCTGAAATAGTTGAGTCTGCGCGTATGAAAGTCATTTACACAGAAAATATATGGAAAAACCCTTTTCAAAACTTTGGAACGGATTTATAATATATTTTTATTATTTTATGATCCATCGGGTCCGGTAAGACCATCGCATTGGATTAGGAAGGAGTTCATTATTTGATAGATAAGAGACGGATGTGTGCAGTTATATAACAGTTTAAAAGGAGATCGCGTTCGGATATCGCATTGCAACTTTGGAAAAGTGCGATCTGTGAAGTCAACAATTGAAATTGCGATCTGCGACATCCATCGCATCGCAACTTTGGAAAGTGCGATTTGCAATCAACAGTTAAAGGGCTTGGCGTTTGTGATTTGTGAGTATGGTTAAAGTTACGGAAATATATACATATATTTGTTATAGAATCGCATAATCTTTGATTGCGATAAGACAGTTATATCGCATCGGAACCATTTTATAAAGCATTCAAACACATATAAAAATCTTTTGGTTATTCAAATAAAAAGGTTTAGATCGGATTGGCATCAATTAAAGGTCTTGGCGTTGTGATTTGTGAGCATGTTTTAAGGTTACGACAATATATATATATTTGTTATAGAACCACATAATCTTTGATTGCAGTAAGACAGTTATATCGCAGCAAAGCATTCAAACACATATAAAAATCTTTTGGTTATTCAAATAAAAAAAGGTTTAGATCGGATTGGCATTTTAGTTTAAAGGCTTCAGTTCTGATAGAAACAAGGAATGCTTGTGGGTTTAATAAGTTCCGGTTTGGATTTAAATTTAATTCTAGCGCTGCTGCTGCGTCATCAA